>WTXE01000649.1:0-12357 GCA_022496225.1 Russula aff. rugulosa BPL654 | reverse complement strand
CTTCGACATCCGATGGTGCTTGAAAATATTCATGAGCTTACAAGACGGCGTAAATCGGGTGCGCACACATACCTGTACCATACCTAGGACAACAAGAACGATACTCGGAATTGGTGTGGCCTGGTGTAATCGCTGGGCACTTCTTCAATCCCTTCTTGGTTTCGGCTTCCAACTCCGTGACGCGCTCCTGTAGTGCCCCACATAAAGAACGTGACTTGAGAACATCTGAATTGCGACTCTTCCCACTCGGCTTGGCTCACGCGTAGGAGTTCGATAACTTCGGCAAGCTCGGTCAAGCTGGAACGCCGTGCCTTCTGTGCTTCCCGCACCAGGGCCTTGCACATTTCCCACTCGAATTGAAGGGACACAACATGACTCTTCACCTCCCGGAGTGCCTCTCTTGATTGATCGATATCACAACGCACCGAAAGGTACTCCTCTTCGACCAGGCACAGCTGCTCCTCCGTCCTGCTAATTCGTCTTGCAGGCGGCTCTGGCTCTCCTGTTCTCGTTTGGCTTCACGGCGTCCTGAGCGCTTTCGTATTCTTCCTGGCGCATCCACCCGAACAATTCCTCCAGCGCCACCCAGTGATCTCGTTTGGTAGAGAGGGGAGAAGACACGGAGTCGACGTTGGCGGCGGGGTGATGGCGGGCCATCGGTGTCATAGATGTGTTCCGGGGGAAGTGGAGGCTGGCAAGTGTCGCATTCTCCCTGGCGCATCCACGGAACAACTTCTCCAGGGCCACCCAATGATCTCGGTACGGAGGGCTGGAATGATCGTGGGTCCCAAGGGGGGATCGTCCATCCGCATGAAGCTCCGACATCTTACTCCGTAAAGAGATGACTAAGCTGCCTCTTGCGCATCCTGAGCTTCTTGTTTGAGACGGCGTATCTCCGATTCGTGACGATCCTGGGCCCTGACTTGCTCATCCAGCAGTTCTTTCGTTTTACGGTGCCGACGATCCGTTCGCTTTGCAGTTTGGCGTTCAGGTGCGTAATCTTGTCTTCTGCGTACTTGAGCCTGACATGCGCCACCTGCGACTTCTCGGTGACAGATTGGATTATGTCGTCTTTGCTCGACACAACCTCCCGTCTGGCGATCTAGGTGTTCCATCGCGGCCGAGAGGTCTACACGTAGCTTGGACGCGATCTCTTCAGCTTCCGCACAGCGAGCTTTGGCTCCCTGCCGGTTGGATTCGAGTCTCTCCCGCTCGCGTTCGGCGGCAAGTAGCTCGGCGTGTAACTCTTGTTGTTGAGCGCGTGAACGGTCCAGCTGTTCACGGAAGAAATTCTGAGAGTCGACGAATTGGTTGTAGATCTTCTGGAGCCTGAGCCTATATTCCTCCGGGATCTCGTCGTGAGCCAGGTCCGGGTTACGAAGCAAACCGTCCGCGACCACTTGACCTTCGACGTGGTCATAGGTTATATCGCCGCAGTCGACGAGATCGTCGTATCCGGCAGCACCGCGTGTAATCTGCTCGTAAATCGCATTTATGAGAGGTGTCCGAGTGTCCTGCGCGGCCAATAGACCGCACCACTGCAGGATAGCGATAATCTAAGGCGTCAGGGTAGGTAATTGGTTCGCGACATTTGACATGCGATAGGCACGCACCGGTCCAATCACCCATGGAGCAGATGACCGGCGGATCTGACGAACTTGGTAATATTTCTTGACTTGGCAACGTTCATGAATAGTCTATGATTTCTGGTAGACGATGACGAATCCGGAGATAATTGCCAGCATGATGATGAAAAGAGAAAGAAAAATGGGGAGCTGGCTTGACGATACTGTGATAAGAGAAGACTGATAGCTGGGAATGGGCGAGGCAAAGGGTGGAGGCTGACGTCCGATACGTTCAAGGGCGATGAGGCCCGCGGAGGGGTAAGGCGGAATGATCTCCTCTGGAAGTCCACAATGGGGACATGTACAGGAGCATCCAGAAGCGCGATAGGTGGAGGAGGAGATATGGCGGGAATAAGATGGGAAGAGATGACACCGAGGTTTCTGAGCGCAAGGATCCCGCGGGCAAAACCTTGTAACGCGTTTCCGAAGTAGAGAAACCTTGAGGCGATTGCGAGGACGATGTGGAACATTTTTGTGAATGGCGAGCTGCGAGTCTGAAATGTCGAGAGTGTAAGAGTGTACGATAGAGAAATAACCTTGCGCGGGGCGAGGCTTTATATCTGCCCGCAGTTACTGTCAGCCGCTTTCCGTCGTGTCCGAATGTGATTTTGGAATTTAATCCACCACCCCACCGAGCATCATGTTCACCTGAGCTGGGCGAAACACGAGTATTAATATGCTGACACATATTGATACCGATGATTCGCCCAGTGGCGAGATGCCTGTGCAGGCATAAAAGTAGATACTGGCAAAGACACGTGCGGGACGTGCCTGACTTCTCATCCTCATTTCAATCCTCATACAAGAAACATGCAAGCATTCAAGTGCGCCTGCAGAGCGAATGCAAGTCAGCGCCGTGTAATAAGCTGAAGATATTTCACCGACTCATTAAAATTTCTGCTTTGGTGAGAACTCGCAGTGGGTAGAATTGAGGACGCGAGTGATAGGAACTCGTGAAGCTCTTGATTAAGCGGTCAGCCCTCAGACTTTTGAATATGCTGGCTAATATTTGGAGTGGACCATTGGTAAGTTACGTCGAGCAAGTCACATGGATGCATGGATGCGAGCGTCGTCGACAAATGCAGTTGTAGCGGGCCGGGGCTGCAGTAAGTCCGTGCGTTCGAATCGGGCACGTGACTTACAGTACTATTTGCCAACCGCCCCTCGGTACTCAAACTCAACCACTTCACTCACTCTCACTCCTCAAAAACACACAAGATGTCAATGCAAAGACAACCTGTTCGTACAGCTTATCGCTCATCAGAGTAACATATCTAACCTCTCTTTTTTGGGCCAAGGTACCTCCCGGCGCCAACCGCATACTCTTCGTCAGGAATTTGAACTATCATTGAACCGCCTTCGTCCTCTAATCCAACGGGACCAGCGAAATCGGAGCGGCCTCTCACGGCCCTGACACGACTCCCCCGACCAACCCAGTTCATTCCGGCTCTCGTCCAACAAGTGCATCACCGACAGCTGTTGTGGCCGCTGCGACGCAATACATTACCTCGACCGCGACGTTCTCTCATCCTTCAGAAGGAAGCGAGCTGCAGGACTTGGAATATTTGCACCAAGTGCGTAACCAGGAACTAATCAAGTTTTGTCTACCCCTACCCCTACACTAGCACCAATCCCAACATCCCTACCGAACACGCCATCGAAAGCACACGATGCAGGTGTTGTCGCCGCTGTCTCCTATTCATCGCACTTCGTTCCCCACCGTCGCTTCCTTTATCCCCGCCCCTCATGCAACTGGCAATGTCACGCTTCCGCACCTGTGTGCTTGTGTACTCGTGAATAGGGAACTGGGCGATCTGAAGGGGCAGCGCGGAGCAGGAGTCCCCAAAACTGGTGATGGTGAACCACTACTCGTGGACGCCACGGTGAGATTTTTCAACGAATTCATAATCGAGGAGTAAGTCGCCTTCGACGCAACAGCAGTCCCAGCCGGCCGCAGGCGGAACATTGATGGCCGACGGGGAGAGGAAAGACGATAACATTGCTGATTTGATCAAACCAACATACTTGTATGATGCGATGAAGGAGAAGAGGAAGCTCAAACCCTTACTTGTACGTTCCTGTGCTCACGTAGCGGCCTCCTGTTGCTGATTTGTGAGGGCGTAATCTGTATAGGACGGCGAACAGCAGGATACGGAAGTGTTTCTTTGTTTATACCTTAATGCGCTCGACGAAGAGTTGCCCGCGGTACTTGCTTCTATTAGTGTTCACCAGTATGCCTGTTCTGCACGTGAAGTAGAGGAAGGCGAGGCGACTCAGTCTGGCCTGGCCACTGGGTGAGGTGGGAAGTCAAGGTTTCATGGTGCGTCAATTATTTCATCTCTCTGCTCTGAACTTTGGATTGATAAAGAATGCCCGGACATGGATAGGCCAATTTCACGAGACACCTACCACGCATATTCGGGGGAAGTCCGTTCGCCCGTCCGCGCGCCAAACCAGCCCGACGTTGGCCTTACAGAAGACTGGCGATCACTCCATCTCGATATCCAGGTCCGTGTCTCCTCCTTCCTCGTGCCATCCGCATGCATGTCCTGAGGGTGACTAACGTCCAAACTGTTCACAGCCTGTTTCGGTACTCGCCGTTGAAGATGCCCTCATGCGCGTCTGCCAGTCACGGCCCATGCAGGACGGCTTATCCGGCTTTCGCTATGCGAGGCAGCAAATGCTCATCTCGGCGCTTCCACCCGTTCTCGTTCTCATCTCAAGCGTTACCGATACGATGCAGCTGCGGACGGTATAATGAAGATCGGAAAGGTTTGAACCAGACCTCGAAATCCCACTCGGTACGATCTTTCATCTTTCTCGTGGCAACCGAGGCTGAGAATTACTTCGTGATTTAGTCATTTCAGACATTATGGCACCCGATGCTCAACGACGCTCAGAGCCACCGGATTACAAGCTCTATGGAGTGCTCTACCATCACGGCGAATCTGCATGCGGGGTCATGTTGTTCATTCGACGGAGATGGCGACGCAGGGGAATTTGGCTGCACATGGATGATGAAGCAGTGACCGATGACATGGGACGTGTTCGGGGAGCACGATGAGCTGGCGGCTGAGGAGCGGTGCGCTTACTTCTCTTTTATTGTCGCACTTCCCGATAGGTACATCATGAATTGCGTTTACTCGTCCTCTCAAGGCGTTTTCTCTTGTTACAGTAGTTTACTGTGCGTATGTTCTCCGTTGCGGTATCCGTTGTAGATGCCCGTTGTTTCGACGAATATCGGATCGTTAGCGCTCGCAATATCCCCATCTTAGCTTAGCCATAGCAATGCCTTATTGAATTCTTTTCATGACTTAAATCTACCCAAAAGTTCCACGATAGCACCTAGTTCTGTGACGTGTACTTCAAGGCATACTTCGGAGGTACGCCAGTACGCTTTGACCGGAGCGGAACAACTGCGTCGGCGCGCCTGTGACACATTTTCTTCTCTGCCCGTTCACATCCCATCACTTCTCGCCTTCACAGCTCTCCTCTCCCTTCCTTCTCTTTTCCGGAAACTTAGCCACAGACACGCGGCAACACACTGGAGCATAATATTTCAGCAGACTAACAAATTTTATTACAAATTTCTCTGTACGTCCGGCTGCAGCTTTGGTGAAACTAGTTTAGTGGCTGCAGGGGTGGTAATGTCGTCCAGGCAGGGAAGAGAGAGGAGAACGAGAGGGAAAAGAGGTTGTCTGAGATAGCCAGACGCGGGAGAGATCGACCGGGATCGCGTGGACGACGGTTCCACAGAGCGATCTCCAGGCGAGAAAGCACACCACTGAGTAAGAAATGAGAAAAGTGGAGAGAAAATCCCTGGATGGAAATCGACGCTCTCCTCTATAGTAGGAGGGCCGTGTTATATACATGCGCGCTACCCGTCGGCTGTCTAGTTTTTGTATAGTGAAGGCGACCTCGGGGTGCCGGTAATGGATGTACACAAAGGGAGGGCGAACGGCTGCCTGCGTATGGCGGCTTTGTGTCGGTAAACATTGTCCGAGAGTGCGAGCGACTGGAGTAAAAGATAGGTAATATGAAGGAAAGAGCGTGAGAGCGGAAGAAATGTGATTCGGATGCGTAGGTCGTATTCGCCTTGTGTCGCAGCTTGAAGAGTCGAAGAAGTCGTGTGTCGAGCACGAGCGGTAACAAGAGCAGATAAGGGTCACACAAGAACACTGACGGCATAGTGTCGTTCCAGCGAGAAAAGTTACCACAACGTCCGACAATTATCAATATTCAATGTCCGACATGTCAACGGCAGCAGCCTGCATGGCCTGATCGGCGATCTTCCATGCGCAGCGCCTTCCTGGCCCATTGAAGTGTCCCTGCTATATACCGTACTCACAGAAGTTCCTCAGCTCAAACTATGCCCCCGATCCCGAGAGGGCAGACAAGGGGACCAGGTGTGTTACCTATTGATTGACCTGTCTCGCTAATTTCAACTATTTTAGAGACGACCGCCACGGCGAAATCCTACGACCGCCGAACCCGCCAATGCAAGGAGAGTCCAATTCGGGGAAGCTCAGGGCTTCTTCGACATATACTCCAAGGCCGCAGAGGATGAGACAAAAAGGGCCGAGCATTGGCAAAAGGATGCTGAAGGATCATCATTTTCGTGAGTCCAAGTGTCGACATCCATACGTCTCGCATATAAATGGAACGCTTTAGACCGGTCTATTCTCTGCCGCAGTCGCTGCCCTCTTGCTGTTTCCGTCCTGGACCTGAGCCAAACAGTCAGGATATCTCAGCATTCTACCTTGGCAACATCTATCAGGTCCTAGCCGACCCGAACGCAACACTCTCATCCATACCTTCCCCTGTCGCCAAACCGCCCCCATTCTCTCCTCCGAGATATGCCATCTGGGTGAATACTCTCTGGTTCTTGAGCTTGGTGATGAGCCTCAGCTGTGCTTTGTGGGCGACATCGTTACAACAATGGGCGCGTCGATATCTCCGTCGGGTTCAGCCTCCCCGTTGCAGTCCAGAAAAGCGAGCGCGAATGCGTGCATTCTTTGCGGAGGGGTGGACAAGATGCATATTCCGTGGGCGGTGGAAGGACTGCCGATGCTACTGCATCTGTCGTTGTTCCTTTTCTTTGGCGGGCTGGCCATTTTTCTGTTCAATGTGGACCGTGAGGTGTTCAGTATGTAATTGGGTGGATCGGGCTTTTTCTTTGGTGTATGGATTTATCACACTACTGCCAATATCCGGCAGGATAGCCCATACCACTCACCCTTTCTACACCAGCCTGGTTCGTGCATGCCGCCATGACATATGTAACCGCCAAAATCCTTTCTTCATCTCTATTCTGTTTCCGTCTCTGTGTTTGTTTTTGTTTGTTGTTCTCGCATTGGCGCATTTTTGAGTGGGTAGTCGTCGTATTTTGACTTGGGGGTATTCTCGTCGTCGGTCGTTTAGGTATGGAGAAGTAGCCGAGGAAAAGGTCTTAGAACGGTCATCGGAGATCGACGTCCAGATCTTGGACTGGACAATCGGTGCTCTAGGCGACGACGACTCACTGAAGACTTTTCGAGACCATTCCCCGCTCCTTCAACTCAAAGATGTTAGAGCATCTCAAAACTGGAATTCCGGACACTTCGCGAAAGATCATGTTGTGTTGGAGGATTCTGTGGCGTACTTTGTCCTCCAATTCGATCAGCGACTCGGAGAAAGTTCGTCGGCTTGACATCGCCAATAATGCAATGAACCAAATAGGAAACCCATGATTGGTTGCAATTTTCTGTCCGTGTCCGGATGTGCCACAAACCGTTGAGATGGGACACCTCTTGCAGGTTGGGGCACAAACGATGGACAAGTATTGATGACGATGCGCAAGGCATTATTGCTGGGATCCTTGTCAATGTGCGGGAACGAAATGACAGTTGGGTTACGCTCGCTGCCCGAGATTTGGCCTTCCGGAACAAGACCTTCGGGACAAGATCGCTCTTGGCGGTGACAGTGTGTTACTTGCCATCCTCATTCACTTTACTCGCCAATCCGTCGCTCGGATCCCTAATACGGATGTTTTGGAAGCACTTTCCAATCGACATATACGCAATACCGTTCCAAGTCTGCAGCATGACTTCTGTACGTTATGGAACGAGCTTGTTCAAGAAGCATGGAACCAAGGATCTTACACAATCCTGTCTTATTCTCAGAGGATCCGCCATCTTACATCGCCTTACATCAAGGCACCGATGCTGCCCCGACTGCATTCTCCGCTTCCACCCCATTACGACCGCATCATGTACGAGCCGTCGTCGTATCCAATCTGCACCTCGCTAGCCATCGCCCAGACTCGACCCCTCACGTTCCTGTTCCTCTCCTTACCCACATTCACCCGAGGCCTCGTCTTACCCACTAACCGATGGCGGCAACACCGCCTCGAGGCAACCCGAGCAAGTGAATAAAGCCGTAGAACCCCCTTCGTCCTCTAATCAACGACAACCGGCGAAATCGGAGCGACCTCTCAGGCCCCGACATCACTCCATCGACCAACCCAGTTCTTCCACCTCTCGTCCAACAAGTGCATCACCGACAGTTGTTGCGGCCACTGCGACGCAAGATATCGCCCGGACCGCCACGTTGTCTCATCCTCTGGAAGCAAGCGAGCAGCAGGACCCGGATATAGTTGCACCAGTGCAGAACCAGGAACTAGTCAAATTTTGTCTACCCATTCACTCATGCACCTATACATACATGGCAACAATCCAACATCCCTACCGAACACGCCGTCCGAATCGTACGACGCAGGTGTCACCTCTGTCTCCAATCCCCCCCCCCTCCATCGGTCCATCTATCCCCGCCCCTCATCCAACTGGCAGTGCCACACTTCCAGGCCCACGTACTCGTGGACTCGTGAATACCAGGAATGCGTGCTTCGCGAATGCCGTCTTGCAACTACTTGTGAATTCCCCCCATTCTGGAACCTGTTCAAGGATTTGGACAATCTGAAGGGGCAGCGCGGAGCAGGAGTCCCTCAGACTGATGGTGGGGTGACACCCCTGGTTGATGCCACGGTGAGATTCTTCAAGGAATTCATAGTCGAGGAGGAGTCGCCTTCGACGCAACAGCAGTCCAGCCAGCCGCAGCCAGAACATCGAGGGCCGATGAAGAGAAGGACGATCACGTTGTCGATTCGTTCCAACCAACGTACTTGTATGATGCGATGAGGGAGAAGAGGCAGCTCATACCCTTGCTCGTACGTTCCCGTGCTCACGTAGCGGCCTCGTGTTACTGATCTGTGTATAGGACGGCGAACAGCAGGATGCGGAAGAGTTCCTTTCTCTATACCTTGACGCGCTGACGAAGAGTTGCCAACGCTACTCCCTCTATTAGTGGTCGCCAGTCTGCCAGTGATGCACTTGAAGTAGAAGGACGTGAGGTGTCTCAGTCAGGTCAGACTGAGGTGGGAAGTCAAGATTCATGGTGCGCCAATTATTCATCTCTCTGTACTCAACTTGGCATTCATAAGGAATGTACGGAATGAATAGGCCAATTTTGTCGAGTCACCTATCACGCGTATATTCGGAGGGAAGTTCCGTTCGCCCGTCTGCGCGCCAAACCAGCCCGACCTTGTCCCTACAGAAGACTGGCGATCACTCCATCTCGACATCCAGGTCCGTGTCTCCTCCTTCCTTGTGCTATCCCCACGGATGTCCCGGTGACTAACCTCAGGACTCTGC
Source organism: Russula aff. rugulosa BPL654 (assembly GCA_022496225.1). NCBI lineage: Eukaryota > Fungi > Basidiomycota > Agaricomycetes > Russulales > Russulaceae > Russula > Russula aff. rugulosa BPL654. Next base: position 3,044 of record WTXE01000649.1, on the reverse strand, counting down.
CCACAGCACGACTCGATACGCAGCGTTCAGGACACCCTCGCGCACTTCTCACAACCGCAGTCTGTGCAAGTTGGCGCGTCCAGTTTGGGCAACGCAAGTCACAAGTTCTCATCGAGGCGCTTCCTCCAGTACTTGTCCTCCATCTCAACCGCGTCCGATACGATGCGGCTGCGGGCGGTTTAATGAAGATCGGAAAGTCGATCCAGTTTGGACCAGACCTCGAATCCCACTCGTACGATTTTCAGCTTTCTCGCAATAGCCGATGCTGAGAATACTTCGTGATTTGGCATTTCAGACATTATGGCACCCAATGCCAACCTCCTCAGAGCCACCGCAATACAAGCTCTATGGAGTGCTCTACCATCACGGCGATCTGCAGGCACGGCCACTATTCGTTGATGTTTTCGCCCGAACGGAGACGCGACACAGGGGAAGATTGGCTGCACATCGATGATGAAGTGGTGACCCGGATGCGACATGACGATGTATTCGGGGAGCATGGTATGAGCGGGCGGCTGAGGAGCGGTGCGCTTACCTTCTCTTTTATTGTCGCACGTCCCCGATAGATACGTCATGAGTTGCCTCTACTCGTACGCTCAGGGACGATCTCTTCGTTATGGTAGCTTACTGTGCGTTTGTTCTCCGTTGGGATATCCGCTGTAGATGCCCATGTTTCGACAAATATGTGAACTGCGTTTTTAGGAAACTATCATGCCCGAGAACTTGATGATGACGAGAATGTGATGACACTAGCACGAGACAGGACAGCATTCGCCCACTAGACGCGCTATGGCAATGTGGTACGAAATTATGCCCGTTGCGGTGCAGAAACTTGTCTGACGGAGATGCTTACTGGAGTGTCCAGTGCACACATCACACAGTGCGACGCATGTCTTTGTTCCCGCCAGAGGCCCAGACTCCCCAGAGCACAGAAATTGGCACTTGATGGTTTTCCTCGGGTTAAATCTAAGGTCTCCATTTGATGACCATTTGGTGCACCGGGGTTCTCCGCGTTACGTGTGTGCGCCCGTGGCAAGGTCTGCATCCATCTACGACGAGAGGAAAGCTGCGAATGTCGGATCGAGGTTTATGTCTACCTTTAGGGATATTATTAGTTTGGCCTACTAGCAAAGCCGCTGTCCGAGTCAATGGAGTCACGAATAACTGAACGTCGACATGCCTCAGATGCCAAATCCACGTATCAATTCATTCATCATATCGCTTCCCCATCATGGCTCTCCAGATGCTCCGTCATTTTTGTCGTATAACTCGTACTCGTATTTCATAAACCATGCGGGTATGGTAATAGTGCACTACGACCAGAACTCAAACGCACAAACGGACGTGCACGCAATTGAAGGTGGCCGCAGGTGTGGGAGTTGAAAAGAGTGGTTCGGTACCAGAGAGCATAGCTGCCGAGCCCCGGTGGGCGTGGACGGAACGGACTTCGCGTCGGAGCGCTCGCCGTCACGTGACATGTGCCGTAACTGCGTCGCTGTTGATATTCTTTTATGTCTTTTGTCGTCGTTCTTATCGCCTCGCGCTCGACAACACCCTTCAAGCCGTGACACAAGACATAATGTTTCCACCACGCGGCAGCCGTACGCTCCCTTTTTCATCCCATTATAGATTTCCTTTATATAGCCACCTCCGAGGTCCAATACAAGACATAACGATCATGTAGTATATAAGACGGCCCTCCTACTCATCGAGGAGGGCATCTATCTATCTATCTATCCAATTCCATTATTCAATACATCTACATCTACATTCTTTCCTTTAATTTCTTGTTAGTGTGTCTTTCAGTCTCAATCGACCGGTGGAACCGCTTTCTACACGTCTCGGCCGGGAATATCTCCCGTTTCCCCTCCCTCTATCTCTTCATTTAATCGGACGACTCTTCCACACTTGCAGAACCCATCTTATCCACACTCCCCTATTATAGAGGCAACCATAATGCATGATTTCTTGTCAAGAGATAAAATCTTCGTCTTGGTTACATACATTGCATACAGACGCTCAAAATGTGACCGCCCCTCTATCTCCTCTTGAGTTGACATCTTTCTCCGCAGTCAGCCCATGTAGATCCGTTGATCAAGCTCTATCAAGTCTCCTATAACTTATCACGAAGAGATGACTGTCCTCTACTGTTCTCCGTCACTGGACGGAGGATTCCTCATGGGCGCTGAGTTATTTATGAACAAACAGCGCGCACCACGCGGTAAGGATACGTCACTGATACCACTAGTCGCACACGAGCTTCGACGGGATGGCAAAATGGCAAGCAAAAAGGTCGTTCGTTGTCGTTCGGACAACGCCGACTTCGGCAAACTCCGCCTATTCCAGCAGGTCACTTCACTAGGCGCTCGTTCGAACGCCCACTGGTACTGTACATCTGGCGTCTTGTGTGGCGACCAATGATTATCGCTAGGAAGGACTGTTCCGTCATGTTAACCAGGTACCACGGTCACGGGGTACGTATCTAATATTGGAATGAGCGTCGTTGACTTACAATAACTGTCATTTTACTGTACTGCGACTCAGGTTTGAACTTGAACTCGTACAGAGGCAGCTCGTCGTTGATTGTCTGTACCAACTATTTGACTCGTTCATGATAAGTCACAATATGGTCCGTATCAGCGACGACCCCGATAGATCTCCCCATCGACAGCACAACATGGGGACATGACACGCTCCAATTGGCACCGCCATTTGGCCCACTTTCAGTTACTATGGTCTCGCTTGCCCACATGGAACGGGAGAACCAGCTGATCCCTCTCTAATGAGATACCAGTGACTTGGAAGAAAGATGAGTCATGCTGTAAGGGACGTCGGAGCTTCGCGTGGTTTTACTATGGCCTTATGGCACAAGGCTCTGATCCTCCCAGTCAGATGTCATGTTAGGGTGTAAACGTGTAATCTTTGTCAATAGTGACAGAACCCTTCATTAGCGTAGGGTGATATTCACATGATGACGTAGCATCCGAGTTTCTTTCAGCGAATTTCGGTCGTTCCTCCCTATTGGCCAGTTCTGTTTCTATTCC
>WTXE01000648.1:0-12407 GCA_022496225.1 Russula aff. rugulosa BPL654 | reverse complement strand
GATTGATAGTTTGTTCGTTTAGGGCACGGTGAGGTAGTTGGGGCTTGTACGGGTTATAGGGTTTGATTTACTTCGGTTTGTGGGGCAGTCTGCAGGCTAGGTTCGTTGGTTGGTTTGTTATGTGGGTTTCTTGGTTTCTTTCGGTGTTGGTAGTATCCGTGGTGGTGTTCCAGGTTCGTGTACGGTGGTGGTGATGGTTATTAGGGTGTCACGGTCTCACATATACCAGGGGTAGCTGTTGGGTTTTTTAGATGCGTGCGTAGCCTCCAGTGTTTTGGCCTTTAGCTTTTTCCAGGTGGAGCGTGATTTAGTTCTCCTATGTCAGTGGTGTAACTGGGTGTGGTCAGTTCAGACAGTTCAGGTCTTTTTCGTGTTGGGGTCGGTCTCTTAGTTTCAGCTCTGGTTGGTGCATTCCTCTCAGGTTACGGAGGCATCTGCCATTTTTTATTAGCATGGTACAAACAGTTACAGCGGTTACTAGTGATATAGTTGCTCAGTTGGTCTGTTTTTGAGAGGTCGTGGTATTCGAGGTTCTTCACGAACCATCCTTGCCCAGGCGGAGCCGTGGGAAAAACCGACCTGGTAGTGGTAGCGGTTCAAGGAGCCCCCGACACCTCAATCATCAATTCCAATTCCGTCTGCCTCCATCACGTGACGGCAGGCGCTCCATCTGGACTTAGCGAAATTTTTTGTGTTCGTGTCCACACAACCCACAAACTAGTGTTTCCTCTCCATAATCCATCCTCTTTCGACTGTTCTTGTCGTATCTGGCCATTTCAGACAGTGCATACCACACTTGTGCACTAACGTGTTTTTGGGCTAGTTCATGGCTTGATTGCTCTCAAGCGGAAACAGGCAAAGTACGTTTCATCATCCCTCCCACTCATCCCCGAGCTGAGCGACATCTCCAGAGGAATTAGTTAAGTAAGCAGGGGCCAGAGCGTCTGTTGGGGAGGTGATGAAACAACTGAAGGTTTGTTGTCCGTTAGCACTCGTCAAGAAGCTTCGAGTCCGCCGTGTTGAAACCAGCAGCTACGAAGAGGCAATGGACACCACTGTTGCTGTTGCCGCCAACCAACATGCTGAGCCCTCCCCTTGCACCCTCTGATGGAACGTCTATCACTACGTGCCCCATTCCTACTACCCCGTTGGCTGCGATTTCTACCTCTATCCTATCTCATCTGGCCAAAACGCCTGGCACACCGATTTCTCCAGAGACGCAAAAGCTTGGTGCGCATCTGACTCCCAAAGGGACATATCAACTTGGAGATAGTCCAATGAGCGGTGATTTGCAGTCTTCGCTCTCAAGGTTGTCTAATCACGGACAGTACGACAATTTTGAGGCCGGTTATGATGACCCTCTACACGTGAGTCTATTATCGATTCACTCACTTTTTTAGTTGACATGTTCTTGTGCAGCCATACAGTGGTGATGCTGTGTGTACTATGGCCTAAATAATGGCTCATGATCACGATCACGCTCTCGTGAGCATCGTCACAGAAGCCACCGGAAGTCAGCTAAACGATGTTCCTCCTAAGGAATTAGTTAAGGTGGCAGGGTCAGGGCGTCTGTCGGAGGGATGATTGAACAATTGAAGGTTCGTTGTCCATTAGCACGATCAAGCCAGTGGCTAATGCTCATGGTGCTGCAGTCGCAGGTTACCAATGCTGCCCAGTCGGAAGGTGTAACCGACACAATTACAATTCCACTGAAGTACCACGATGCTGTAACGTCACAAAGGGCAATTTTCCGCACTCTTTGCGTTTTCGGTGTGGATGTAGAGCCCTCTGCAAAGCCTATTCAATCTTTGTTGCCATCTCGTCCCTCGAGCTCGAGCCCAACGGCACTGGCGGCCCACGTTGATAATGTCGATGTCGAAAGTACCCCCACCTCCACTGAGGAACAATGGGAGATTGTTGAAAATTACAAAGACGCCGAGGAGGGCGACTCGATTTGAGGGTCATGATCAGGCAGGGATCGACAAGGCTAAATTGGCAATTCAGGAAGCGATCGACATCCCGTTGGCCGTGAGAATAGCACTATCACCATCACAGGTTCGTATTCTGTCACTCTCGCAGCTAGCTCAAACTACCCCTGCTCACATCCTGGCAGCCAGCCCGACTATCAGGAAGGATCTCGTCGAGGAGCTCCGGGTCTGCCGTGTTCAAACCAGCAGCTACGAAGAGGCAACGGACGCCACTGTTGCTGTCGCCGCCAACCAACATGCTGAGCCCTCCAGCCTACTCGCTGCCCCTGCGCGAGATTGACATACAAGTTGGTGGGAAGGTCATCGAAGCAGGCGTTATCAACCCCGGATCGAGGATTTCCCTAGCGGCGACATCGAGGTCTCAGTTCAGGACCCAGCAAACCCATTCCAGCAGGTCATTCGGGGGGTCCATCTCATCCCCAATTTCCCCCAGGGCCGGACGGATTCCAGGCTCCCTCCCGGGCCCTCAATCGCGCGTCCAGCAGATGTTTGTGATGAAGACTGGGACAGTTTCTATGTAAACTTGTGAGTAAATACATCATTCTCACTAAAACAATGCACTTACTTGAAGTACTGAAGTTTCGTGGATCGCGACATGTTTATACGATTCTGAGGAGGTGGTGTTGGTCACCTCGGAACTCGCAATCTTGACTCGAGACTTAAAGAAGACAACCAGGAATCGGTTGATGAACAGCAAGATTATGAGGAATGGCGTGATGGCATCGAGGAAGACCCAGGGATAGATGAAGAGCACACGGGTAGAAGAGAACCTTTCGATGGGGACGAAGAAGATGAGAACCAAGACGAAAACAACGAGCAAGAGGTTTTGGGGAACATGGGTGACAAGACCTCGATAACGAAGACGAAGAGGGCATTCATGACAACCATATTCTTGACCAAGAAGGGTTTGCAGAGCTGTGAGACAGTGTGTAGCAGAAGCAGCGACGTTTACATAGTACTGCTGGCCTGGCAGTTATAGAATAAAATTGGCACATATAGCCCGCTTAGGTGGCGTGTACACAGTGCCAGCATGAGCCTGAGAGTGTGAGGATGGAGACTGATTGAATGATTTGAATCGCAGTCAAACATTGCTCAACGCAAAGTCAAATGATAATCAATATTCACTTCAAGCTCACTATGATCATTCCTAATCATATTGGGTAGATCAAATACGTGCTCAATCATAGTGATGGACTTCAAGCTCACTATGACCAATCCTGATCATAATGGGTAGATAAGATACATGCTCAATCACAGCGATGGACTTGGTGTTCAGTCTAATCAGGCCCAATCTTGCATTCTTGCTGATCATCGGATCTGAGTTCCAGCGGAGTCAACAATCCCAAATCCGACTTTGGGAAATTTTGTGATGCTCACGACGCGCAGCTATTATGATAGTAGGAGGGCCGGGCGTGATTTAGTCGAGAACAATGGAGAGCAACGCTTCTACAGTACTAGTGCTTCGACTCGGACGAGGCGATGCGAACGATCACGTGATCTGACCCAAATATATTACGTTTCACGTTTTTGCTCCATCCGCTACGTGAGCGTCCTCGTACCATGCGGGCAGAACTGGATGCACGTAACGAACATGTTTCTCGACTGGAAGAGGAGAACCATAGATCGCAAGAGTGAAACAGCCAGCTAGTACTCACCAAAGTCCGCTTGTTCATCTATCTTGCTCGTAGTACTTCCTACTAGTACGCATATTGACTCATACATTGCAGTATGAGCACATCGACTCCACTGAATCCCAATCGCTCAAGGGTGAGAAGGGTGAGAAGACAGCTTGGGAGACTGAGCGGGCCACGCATGCCTCGCACTCGGCCGAGCAACAAGAAACTTGAAAGGTGATTATTACCAATGTTCTCATTTGCGACAGAGACTTACATGGACAATTACATAGAACGCCGCTATGGAGGAGGTGAACGTTGAACAAGCACCAGAAGGATATGGTCACCAAGAATAATCATATCTTCCGACAACGGATGAGCACCCTGGGCACTGAGAACACTCGGCCCGGGCCTCTAGGCTGCCCAGAAGTAGTCTACTGCCATTTCTCAGGAACGTGGTGCTGCTGCCCCTGGGGCCGCGGAGTCTACCTCCGCGCCACTCGCCGAAGAGCCCGAGCGGTTGCGAAAAGAGAAAAGAGCCTTGGAGCAAGCTCTGCAGGAAGAACAGTCGAAATCGCCCATGCAAGTGTCTGTTCCCGATACATCTGATCTGGAGGCTCATCTTGTACGTATAGTCTCACCACCAAGAAGTAACATCTTTGACCTTCTCTCCCTTTCAGGCCATGCCACTCTTACAGAGCGTCGAGACAAACTTGTCGCAGAAAAGGAGGAAATGCAAGAGGGCCCCAGAAATCTCCCAGAGGTAAAGGCTTTTCCGGAATTGGGAGGCTGAAAAAGCGGAACTTGTCAAGAACCGGGATGAAGCTATGACGCAGGCTAGGGTAGAATAGGCCGCAGCAGATCCCCACCCACTTATTTCTTTATAGGTTGTGCGAGAGGGGGGCAGAAGAACTTAGGAGGCGGTGCGTGGTCTCCGGTCTCCGATCGTAAATCGATTTTATATATCACTGACGCGGGTTTGAACAGGAAAAGCTTAGCACTCGATACGTGACCAGCAGGTTTTGCACCAGAAGGCGATAGAGGGCCGGAATCTGCCATCAGGCTGCGGCAGCCTGGAGAATGTCTGACTCAGCGGGGTGCCGAGTGGCGGCCAGTATGGGTGCAGCGCCTCTGCGTAGGGTTTTACGATGCTAGCATGCACACTCACAATATCTACTGAGGACAGGAATCGCGTTCCCGTCGAGCGGAACGTCAGGTTCACCTCCACACCGTCACCGTCCGCGTCCCCTAACTTTTCCCTCCACCGCCATCACAGCACGTCCGACACAATCGCAGCCGACAGCCACATCAACGTATCTCCCAACGCCGCCAGTCAGTCAAGCTACAATCTCATATAGTACTACTACTACAGGTACAAGTAAACGCATGCCAATGATATTTGTTTTCCTGTTCATCGACCGCGCATGAGCACATCGCGCCGTAATAGAGATACTATAAACCCACGCGGACCCATGCAAGCTATTAACACGTGCTGGGAAATGAGCTTTCCGTTGTCCTCACAGGCGATCGCGTTAGGCAGGACAACCTCTTTGATGAAATTGCGCATAGCCCTGTTCAGGTTGGGTCTCCGTAGAGCCATTTGAGGATTTATTGGCTGCCATGGCTGCGCATCCAAGCTCGTACTTGAGAACCTCCGCGCCCCAGCATATTATGGAGTAATGTAATGAGATTGCAGTAGAAAGACAAGTACATAATACAGTAGGGGTCCAGGGGAGAGACCCGGGGATCCCTAGCAAACCCGACTGACTGCAAAGGTTAAGGCTCATACACCATGCTTCAATCAAGTCTCCGAACTGATATTCTGCCTCCATGCCTCCACATCCACCTTTTCAATACCTAAGTGGATAATAGTGAGATTAAAATTCAGAGGGGCTGAAGGGCAGAAAAAACTCACTATCATTAATTGGATTGCATTTTCAAACAAAGCAGGATCATAGTCACAGTCTAAATAAACATATTCAGTGGACTAGGCTCACAAAGCTGAAAAGGAGGAAGCACACCATGACACTCATCAGTGCCCTTCCATATGCCTTTCGTGTCTCCAAATCCATATCTGCTGGAAATCAAATTTCTTATTTGATTGCCTGGTTCTTGAGAGGTTTCTTTGATGATACTTTGTCTCTTTAATGAATACTGGCTCCCCTGGTGAGCCCTTTGTTGGCACAGGCTTCCAGTAAAGTAGGTCAACAAGTTTTACTGTAAGATGCATGAGGTTAAGAACATCATTTGGAAGGGGAGTTGTTGGAGGGTTCTGAGTGATCATTTGAAGGTATCGATGGAATTTGACTTCTGCATTCAGAATAACAAGAAATATATTAATGTGATTAAACTTGCTGCGGTTTTCAGGGGTATGGTGGAAAGCTGGCAGGGGATTGCTCTGGGGCTCAAATGACTCGCGTAGGCATCGGTCCTTGGCAGAAACATAGTTTGTAGGGGTTGAACTTCCAGAATGAAAAATGGAAAGTACACTGCCACATGGCAAAAAGTGCTCAGGGTGTATGGCAACCACTTCATATTGAGGGTTGGTAAAACTTGGGGAATCAAACTGTATAAAATTAGTAAAACACTAACAAGTGTTAATAGAAAGAATACTAACATTCAACTTCCTATAATAATATGTCCAGTTGCATCCACTTCCTGCTGGCACGATTGTTATCAACCTTGACCATCTCAATTAGGTCACAAAGAGTCAAGGCAGACCCTGTTAGTGCAATAAAAGCATAAGTATCCAGTGATAAATGGATAAATGCTTCAACTGTCCAAAATTAGATAGGGTACTATTGCAGAGATAAATCCCAGACTTACAGTAGGCAAGATTACATGGGTCATTGATCCTGAAGTCCATGTATGGAATTATTTGTAGGTCAAATTCAATGACCTGCTCCTAAAAGACATAGCATTCAGCAATTATAATGAATAAGCCACTATTAACTCCTGCTTACAACTTCACTAGAATCCCCACTATGAACACCATTTACCCAGTGGGTAAGTTGATGTGTGTATTTCACTGACTTTGTCAGAATGCAGCCCTCTGCAGGATTGATGCGAGTAGTACTAGGGGCTGGAAGGGATGAAATGTTTGACACAGATCCAGGCTGTTGCTGGATTTCAGGAAGATCTGCCAAAGTTGGGACAGATGCAAATGCTTTGACAGTAAGGCGGCCTTCATGGGTTAACAGAGACATTGTGAACAAACTGGCCGTGGATAAGTGGGAGGAAGGTGGGGCGGCGAGAAATTTATGATTTAGAGTCCGCAGCTGGAACGCAACTGTGGTAATTCTTCTGTTCAATCCTCCCTGCTCTTTACCCTCTCACACCTTAAAAACATGTCGAATCCCATTATCCCAACATGCCACCACCCCAGTGACGGCTAGGGATGCACGCCGTACCGTACTACGGGGACGTCCGTAGTGTTGGACGGTCGTTTGACGGAAACGGGACCCCCGTCCAGCGTCCGTCCACCTTTGTCTGAGGAACCCTTAACGGAGACGGAGCGGGCCTGAAGACGGACGTCATACGGTAGACGACAGTAGACAGGTGTAACATATATTCAAGCTGGTAAATTGATTAAATCTGTCTATTAAGTAGCCACTAAGGACTAGTTATATACTACTAGTAACTAACCAAAAAAAAAAAGAGGTAAAAGCGGCGAGTGTGAATACAAGACTCGTGAAGGTGGGAGTGAGGGTGAACGTGCGTTGCATAGACTAACGCTTGAGCGGCCTGGCAGCCTGGGCAGCTTTAGCACGCCGGAGAGAAATTGTGTCCCGCTCACCACGATCGATGCGCAAAGTTCGCCTCCGGACCGAGATAGGAACTCGTTGGTGAATGCTCAATATTTGCTTGACACAAGCATCGTTCGAATATATGAAAAACGCGCATGTTGACTCGAGACCTATAATAAGTTCGCTCAGGAAGCTCAGTTACTTGAGAGAAAGGCGAGAGACATACGACAAGCCGCTCGTACTTACCGAGCGGTTCCAGTGCCTCCAACAGTTCCTCTTGCTTAGTCTTGAGAAGGAAGTTAGACCATTCCCCGTCCCGCGGTTCGTATTCTTATAGCATGTCTGCAAAACGACGTGTGCGCGTCTTCCGTCCTGTTGTATGAATATATGTGTGACCTCGCCAAACTGTTGGAAGACGGAGTGGATGTTGACTGTGACAACATTTGTCGGTAGATCTGCCAGTGTTAAGCGGCAAGCGCAATTCCATGAGGTGGCGGTGAAATGCATGGTTCCGTGGGCTCCGAGCCTCCGAGCAGGGCTTGGATAGGGATCCTGTTAAGACAAGTCAGTCAGCATCCCTTCGTGTCGATGATTACTTCATGGATGTCGACGTCGTCAATGATCCGACGTAACGGCGGCACAGTGTGGGCGCCGAGATTCCCTCCACCTTGATATCCCGGGCATGTTGAGAGCGACAGACACCTTGAAAGACATGTGGGTTGAGGAAGTCGGCTGTGCCATTGTAAATTGTATACTGCTGGTGGTGTGGACGGCGCGAGACGCGAGTGGCATGGAGGCAAATCCATGAACACGACGTACAGGCGGGTGTCTCTACTTTTTGATGTTAGGGGACGCTTTTGAGGTATTAGAATATAAAGTGCACTGAGGGCGGTCAGACCCAGGGCTGGGTAGCTCAATAGTTAGAGCACTTGGCATATATTTAGTGGCAGTCGGGGGCCTGGGTTCGAATCACGGTGTGTTCATACTCTGTTTTCAAAATCGGGAGTTTGCCGGAGTCACCTGACCCTCGACTGCATATCACGAGGACAGCTCAGCGCCGGCTCGTCTCCGCTTTCTCTTCTGCTCTCTACCTCTACCTCTACGTCGCCCCACTCGTATTCGTCAAGCAGACTTGACTCGTCGTCGGTTTGTCTTAGTTGGATCCATTGCTGTTCCTCACTTCCCACCGCGCTCATGGTCATCAAGTACTTTGTTGTCATCGGCGCCTCGTCACCTTACCTCTTCTGCACAACCTCGAGCAGAATTGACCCGTCGTCTGTCCGTCTCGGTTAGTTTCATTGTTGTACCCCGCTACCTCTCTCGGCGCCCATCAAGTACTTCGCCGTCATCGCCCCACCCGCCGAGGCATCACTTCCAAACACCGACCATCATCCACCAATGTCTCAAGCCATGTTCCTCATACGTCGTGGACAGGAGACAGTAACGCCGACGATTGTCCACCTTCGTCCCATCGTCTGCTCCCTTGATCATTGCTGTCGGCCATGGAAGGCGATCTCCTTCACAGTTCCGTTTTGACTACGAAGTCGTTCAGTTTACCATCAGGTCTTGGATGCTGAGCGTAGTTACCGTGTTCGTTGCATAAAAACTCCTTGTTACAGAAGGAAAGATACATCCATTTGCCCAAAAACATACTCGTGTGTGCCTCTAAGATCTTGGATTCCTGCTCAGTCTGCACAGTACTCTCATCTGGCATGCTTTGTCTCCCCCTTTCGATTCTACAGCATCGGACCTCGCACTGCGCCCAGTACTCTCGCCCACGCCATCTCCACCCTCCATGCAAGATTCTCTAAGCCAGCGTCGCCAAGCGACTTTGTCTGGTATCACTCTGACGGTGATGACAAATCTATGGACCCCGTTCACCCAGGAAGACGGGAGAGCAGTGGTCGGGATGATCTCAGTTGCGTTCTCAGTGACCATTGATCTCTTAACGATAGGCCACCTGCTACTCTACTACCCCGAACGATGTTGCGCCAACTATCCTCCCCGAAGTCATTCGCAAAACACTCAGGCGCACTGCACCATGTGGGCGAGGCTTTACATTCTGACTAGCCCAAGCCCAGCCCAGCCTGGTACATCACTGCGCTCCCGCGACTACGTGGGTTCGTTTGGTTCTCTTTCTCTTTCTCATCCAGCGTCACTCCACAGCCGAGGCTGGTCTTACAGATAGCTCGTTCACGATGTCTGTGTTGACACCTGATGGCCGCATTACTTATGTCGGAGAATTTTCATCAGTCGCGGCTCTAGAGAATCTTCCCGTAATCCACCAACATCCTAACTCGTCCCCCAATATCTCCCGATCAAGCGTCAATCTGGCCGAAGGATGCTTGCTGACAAAGTCAGTGAAGTATACCCATCAACTTGCCCACTGGGTAAACGCGGTTCGTGGGGGACCCTGGAGATATTGTAAGCACGAATTTGAAGTTGATAGGTGACACAATTACTGAATGCTACTGTATCTCTTTCAGGAGCACGCCATCGAATTCGAACTCGGAATAATTCCGTACAATGACTTCAGGCTTAATGATCCGTGCAACCTTGCATACCGTTAGTCAGGATTATTCCTGGTGATACATACCCCGTCTGACATTAATTGACAGTTGAAGCCTTCGTCCATATATCCCTCGATAGTTATGCTTTCATTGCAGTAACGGGGTCTGACTCAACCCTTCGCAACCTTATCAAGATGGTGAAGGCTGATAACGACCGACGCCAGGAGATCATGGATGAGACCGGACGTGATCCTGATCGGAAGTTGAACGTTGGTCTTGTCATCAGCGCTTCCAATGCATCCTACTAATTTCATACGTGACAGTTCAGAAACCCAAGTTTCACTAACCCAACATACGAGCTGGTCGGAATACACCCAGGACATTTCCTGCCGTGTGGCAGCATGCTCCATGTTTACCGTCCCGGAAGTCCAACTCCTACGGCCTACGTACCAGCAACAGACGGACGCATCCGCGAGTCACCCTCACCTGATAGCCCTCGCCTCCCAGCCTTCCAAGCCATTGCTAACCTCCGCAACAGGTTTGACCGTCTCAACGTCTTCCTCGTCGTCTTAAACGCCGAAATAAAGTTCAGTCGACATTTTCGGAACAACCCAGGAACACCCTCCCGGCCGACGTCCTCGAACTCATGCGTCTTACGGTGGAGCTAGTAGATTTATTGTACTGGAAGCCCGTGTTGAGGAAGGGTTCACGAGGGGAGGGCGAAAGGACGAAATCTCGTCGAAAAACCCCGGAAGACAAGCCAGACCCGACAGGGAAAACTCGTTGAGGTGGAGTCGAGTGAAGATGAGAAGATGGAGGTAGAGGAAGGCGAGGAAATGGAGGTAGAGGAGACGAAAATAATAGTGAGTTTTTTCTGGCGCCTCTAAATTTAAATCTCACTATTATCCACAAGTAGGCGCAATCGATCTCACGACTCTCAGCCCGGGATTTGCTGTATCAAACTTAATATCTAATCTCATTATGAGTTTGGAAACGTTCGCAAAGGCAGGTCGCCCCTTCCTATTCCTTCTTGTGCTCATGGTCGGTTTCTCTGTTGTGTGTTTTGGGTACCGCCGCAAGGCTGCGGGATTGGGCACGCTGGGTGAGTGTTAATCCCGTTTTCAAATTCATTTGTGTGAATCATCCCGCACAGGAATGGGACTGCTATACTATGGCCAGAACTTCCTCATCTACCCCAGCGCGTTCCCAGCCGGCGCACGGGAAAGTGCGTTCACCCTCTGTCCTTTAGCTCTCTGTCTTGACTACGTGTGCGACCCGCCTCGCTTGTGCGGGATTGTTCACTTATTTATTGGCTAGACGTCCCCGTTCCATCCGACTTTTCAATTCCATATACAGGCCTTGAGCTCACGACGCCAGACAATGTCAAAATCAGGGCGTTCTTGTTACTTCAGCGGCACTTCTTGAACATGAACGAGTCGCCGATTGAGTGGGATGAGCAGTCAAAGGAGGATGTACGTCATGGGGTTCCCCTCTCTGGTATTCGCGGAAAGCTAACTGGATTAACCGTAGTTTGCCGCAACGCGACCGACGGTGCTCATGTTTCATGGTAATGGCGGGAACCACGGACACCGCATCCCGCTAGGCAAATCTTCTTCGGGAAGATGCGGTGCAATGTTATCATGCTCTCCTATCGCGGGTAAGTTCTCCATGCCGTGCTTGACCTGCCGCCGCCGACGCAGTATTCCCGATGTGCAGCTATGGCCACTCTGAGGGCACCCCTTCTGAAAAGGGTACGTAACCTCTGCCTCATGTCGATTCTGCGCTTAATGAACGGCGACTGCGGAGCGTAGGGCTACAGGTAGACGCCCAGACAGTGCTCGACTACGTCCACGCCCACCCACAGCTTGCCAAGACACCAATCGTGCGGTCATCTTTCACCGATTCTTGTAGTAAATTTTCGACTAATGGTACTTTCTGCAGATTCTCTATGGCCAGTCCATCGGAGGCGCAGTTGCAATAGATCTCGCCTATCGTAATTCAGGAGCCGTAAGAAAAAGCCCTCTCGCTACTCTCTCTACAGGCATGTAGCGCAGAGGCTGACTGTCGCCACAACCACATACAGATCACCGCGCTCGTCATCGAGAACACATTCACCTCCCTCCCGCGGCTCATCCCGACTGCAATGCCCTGGCTAGGCCCATTCTCGTTCCTCTGCCATCAGAAGTGGGAATCGTATCGCAAGGTAAAAACCCGGCTGCCACATTGGGGTTGGGCTGACGTAGCGCTCACAATAGGCACCAAAACTCCTACCGAGTATACCAGTACTTATGCTTGGTGGCGCACGCGACGAAGTGGTGCCACGCTCGCAGATGCAAGAGCTCTGGGATATCATCCGTGATCGCGGACGTGACACTGCGAACAAGAAGCCTTCAGCGGGGTCAGTGAAAGGGAAGAAGGAAGACGTCCGGTCGGGATCTTCAGGGTCTAGACCTATGCCTGCAACCGGATCTGGACCCGGATCGGACGATCGTAAGGTGCCACCGAAAATAGTCGTGGATGGAAGAAACACCTACATCGAGTTTCCGGACG
>WTXE01000647.1:0-12415 GCA_022496225.1 Russula aff. rugulosa BPL654 | reverse complement strand
ATCATCAAGTATATACTGCAATGCATGCATGATTTGCCGACTCAACAGTGAAATTGTACCAAGCGCCATAGGCCCTCATCGTCCTCCCCGCCGTCCGTATCCGTCATCTCTGGGCCCTGGCGCCGTACTATAGCCTGAGGTTCGCTGGGCTCCCACGTCGTCAGATTTTGTCCCTCGTTTATTCTGCAAGTTTGTGGACTGTGGGTGGGACTCGGATCCCGATCCTTGGTTTCGTACGGCCAAGACGACAGGGACGAAAGATGAACTGACTCCGGCCCGAGCCGGATAGGGACGATCAATTGAACGCCGGCGGGCCGCGGCTAATCGGAATACCCGGGCCTCCGAGATAGACGTTGGAAGACTCAATTTTCTCCAAAAACAATAAAGGGATAACTTTCATGTTGGACAAGGTCGTGATTGATGATAAATCAAGAAGTAAAAGTACAAATCGTGATCGTACCCCGGCAAACGCTCAATGCGCGCCATCGGTATAGACAATACAGTTGATATGAACGAACTGCCGCTGCTAATTGCCCCCAATCATAATCGGCTCTTCAACGCCATCTCTACAGATGAATCATGCCCACCATGGCTGCGCCCTCCAAGCGCTTCGATCTGTTCTCGCCCGCCACTCGCCCACCATCGCTCGACCTCCGCATACGCATCATAATCAAACTGTATCCGGTTCTTCGTACGGTCAGCCCACTGGTTCGGATTACCATCTGGGATGGGCCTGCCCTCAAGCTCTGCGGCCATCGCTGCGCGCATGGCGTTATCGCGTGCCCGTTGATCGGGGCCGTCGAGTAGATGGAAGATCTTCTGGTTCAGGCGGGATGATTCCTGCGTGGCTGTCGCACGGGTAACCTGTTTTGCGCAAGAAGTGATCAGTGAGATCGCAGAAGTAGAGAGAAAGGGGATATAGATTATTTTTTTTCCCGCGGCTCGGAGGGGGAGACGCAAAAAGGGAGGGACACGAACCGAAGGTCTTGGTATGCTCGTAGGAGGGCGGGAACTTGCGAAAGCGACGAGACGCGCGAGAATAGGGCACCGAGGACCGCTGCGTCTTCAACGGCGATCGCAGCGCCTTGCGCGCGATATGGCTGAAGAGGGGAGTATACTTAGCACTATACACGCCGACTGGCTTTATCGTTAACGACATACGAGCATCGGATGGCACGCATCTCCCAAAAGAGTTAGGCGACCTTGAGGATGAACCCACGTGTCGAGTGGCTTGCGGTCCATAAGACGCCACTTTAGCGTCGACTTGACAAATGACAAGAGCTTCTGGACGCTACAATGGTTGACCGTTGGTTATTCATTCCAATAGCTTCTATCCCTCAAATGGTCACGCACGATGGCTCAAAGTCCGCAAAATCAGCACGCATTTTTTCTCCGCTGCCTTCCTCTGTCCACGATTCGACCGATCCGTCGTCGGGGTGGATCAATACCAAGTTGAACTCTTTCTTTGCGCGCTACACAACATCAGAATCCATCTTATCAGACTTTTTTTCATTTCGAGAAGCGGCAAGTACCTCTTGGCGTTTAGGAAAAGGGAAATCGAACTCACTATGTTGTAAGCCATCAGATGGCGCCTCGGGGCCATCCACGCGGTCATCTCGGGGTCTCGACCAACTGGCGCAGCTCGGGGTCCTGCAACATCGAATCAGTGCATATGATCGCGCGGTACGCCGCGTCCCCTGTGGGTATGGGCGCGTCGTCGAGTCCCGTGACTGTCTTCTGCAGTGTGCTCTTGACCCCATCAGCGCCGATGATGACGTCCGCATAAAGAACCTCGCCCGACGCGAGTGTGACGCTCGGCCCGCCTTGGACGGACGGGTCCGGCTGTACGTCACGCACAGCGGCATTGAGCCGGATGCGCACGCCAGGGGCGGCGCGCGCGAGACGGAAGCATCGCATGGTAATCCCCGCGATGGATATGATAGTATGGCGAACCGTGATCTTCAAGCATGCGCGTACCCCAACGCGTGTACCCCACGCGGGACCCCGTATCGTATCGACGGAAAATCGCCGTGGGTTCCACACCGACCGCTGCGAGCGCCTGACCAAGCCCCCAGCGGCGTAGAAGTCGCGTCGCATTGGGAGAGACTTGGATACCTGCCCCTACGTCGCTGAGAACGGAGGCCGACTCGAGGAGCGTGATGCGATGTCCGGCGTGTGCGAGCGTATGAGTCGCGGCGAGACCGGCGATGCCTGCGCCTACGATGATGATGTTGAGACTGAGCGGGGCACGGCGGCCGCCGTAGAGTGGCGGAACTTTCTCTAACGGAATATGTGTGGGTAACTCTGATGGGGGGTGAGGATGGTGCTGCATGTGGGAAGAGGGAGAAGTTGGGGTAAATGAACAGATACATGCTTGGCCTTTTGAGGCAAAGCCCGCTTCAACAACTCGGATCTAAATTCCAGCGTTGAAATTTTGAAAGCGTAACTCGTGGGCGCTTGCATGTTCGGTCACCTTGTCGGTCAAAGTCCTTTCTTCTGGAAGAGCAGTCCCTGCGTGCTACTCTAACGCCACGTATAATTGGTCATTTGGACAGGGCATCGGTTGCATACCTTCAAGGTCTTCAGCGGGCAGGAGCGACCGTGCAAGTCTAGGGATCGAATAATGTCTCAATAAATTGATGACTAAATTAAATTCGTATATTTTGCTGCATATTTCAAACGAAAATGGTCTGATTATGCGTCGGGTAAACATTTAGCCAAACTCCATTGGCTGAATTATTTATCGCTCCATAAGCAAACTATTTCCATTCAAAATATATTCAATATAAATCAATCGTTGATCTATTGGACACCATTCCATCCCTTAATTGACTATTAATGGGCACTGCTTATCCTTATTATCCACTGCCTGCCGTGATACTCCGTGATACTGCGATCATAATCAAATGTTCGGATCTTCTTTCACGCAGCCGCCTAACTATTTAGTCAAGGCGTAGATAAGAATACCATAATGAGCTTAAGATCCGAGTTCTTGCTACTGCAAAATATTGTGGAATGTGCGCTTCTGCGTTGGCGTTGAGCCTGGAACTGATTGCACCTGAGGGTGACGCCGCCACACCATCCTGGAGATCAGCGCGAACGCCATCGCCAGCCACCCCTCAAACTTGGACTTTAGATATCGCTGCACGTTCAGGAATTCTTTATTCCTCGCGTTACTTCTCTTTGTCGGACATTGATGGTATACGAACTACCTTCCTTCCTATCAGTGAGCGAACCGATGAAGGTTATCTATTATTGTCTCCACAGAAGAATCGTCTTTGACATCCAAACGCTTTTTCTGTTTTCCCGGACTCACGTGTGCACTTTGAAAGCCGCACAACGGTCATCTTCGGAGTTTTGATTTGTGTCGAATACCATAGGTGACGTGTATCGCCGAGAGACAGCTATAAGTTACCTATCGGTTGGCGAGACCACCCTCGGAGACATCAAGACACTACGCCCGAGGATGTGATCATCACCTTCCGCTTTGGTACGCCAGATTCTGTTCCGATAGCCTCGATGGCCTTAACCACATCCATGCCTTCGACGACTTCGCCAAACACAACGTGCCGCGAATCGAGCCATGATGTGACAACGGTTGTGATGAAGAACTAGGTACCGATGCGTCGCTCGTTCAGTGTTTCAGGCAACTGTACCAAACAATTCCAAAACACACCTGCGAACCATTCGTGTTGGAACCGGCGTTGGCCATAGAGAGCAGTCCTGGTTTGTCGTGCTTCAAATTGAAGTTCTCATCTACGGAACGAACGAGTAAACTTCTTAGGTACAGAGTCCTAGCCACAACACGTGGTACGCACCGTCAAAACGTTCTCCGTAGATAGAACGCCCGCCTGTTCCGTTATGCCGCGTGAAATCGCCGCCTTGTAACATGAACTAATCCGGTGATTTGAAGGTGACCGGCGCGGCAGGAAAAAAATTGGTGCAATAGCAACGAAGCGGCGGAAGAGGCAATAAGAACAACAATGGAGAGAATGACTAGGCGGAATACACACATTAGGGATGATCCGATGGAAAGAACTTCCTGTGTATCCAAAACCGTGTTGTCCCGTAGCGAGCTCACGGAAATTCTGCGCTGTCCGCGGAACCACGTCATCGTACAAGCGGAAGACGATTCGGCCAGCCGGTTTTGAGTTGATCGCGACGTTGAACTATATGAAAAAACGTAGGGTTGTCATCAGAAATTTTCGGAAGGCGTGTAGCTTGAAGCATTATGGTGCGCACGAATACATTCGCCCTGTTACAGGATAAGTATTGTTCTCAGCGGTGGCGGGAGAGATGAGGGAAGGGGGATACCTACAGAGGCGATTTTGCTGCTGAAGCAGAGGTTGTGAACTGGCGCAGGAATGAAGCCATGTGGACCGTTTTAAAGTAGCACGGTTCACAGTGTTGGTGGAACTGGCAAGAGTCGCTACTGAGTTGGGCAAGTCACGATGACCGTGACAAAAAAAACGCGCCTGTCACAAAAATTGTCACAAAACTGGTACGCCCCGAGACGGAGACGCGCATCGTCACGGTTTCACAGTTTCACTTTCTACATCTCCTTCAAAGCTACCGTGGCCATATAAACCCGCGGCTGTGGGCAATTAAGCAAACTGTTCTCTCCCATCCCACTGATCGCAGCACCAAATCCTCTTTGATGGGCTCTCAGTTGTATTTCAAGAAAAACACAATCACAGCGTCGATCGATAACTAACAAAGTCAGCTAAAGGCGTGCCCTTCATCGAATCTCCCCACCATATGAAGGCTTTCTGATGGCAAATAATTGTCAAACTGAACGAAGTCGATGTATGTCTTTCATTGTGCCGCATTTGCACGACATCCCGCAATGACCGTTGACTGACGTGATGTGACGTAGGCCAGGTGAAACGAATCGACATACTCCCTGATGACGCCCTACTTGAAATATTCGATTTTTATATGGCTATGCATCCATCATATGGAGACAAAACGGAGGTAGAGGCATGGCAATCGTTGGTTCATGTGTGCCGACGATGGAGAAGCCTTGTTCTTGAATCACCACGTCGCTTGAAACTGCGACTTTTTTGTACACCCGAAACACCCACAAAAGGCTCAATGGGCGTCTGGCCAGCCTTGCCTCTCATCGTTATGGGCATTACGCCCTCGTCATCAGGCACGAAAAACATCATTGCAGCACTTGGTCAGAGCAATCGCATATGTCAAATCATCCTCTTGGACCTTGCGAGCTGGCAATTGGAACAAGTCTTGGCACCGATGCAGGTGTCATTCCCTGAGCTGACAGAGATGCGGCTCTCGTCACATGCTGAAACGCTGTCAGTCATTCCCATTCCCAATTCGTTCCTGGGTGGATCTTGCCCCACGTCTACAATCCTTCCAATTGATTGGCATTCCATTTCCCGGATTGCCGAAACTGCTCTTTTCTGCTACTCGCCTTGTCTCCCTTTGGCTCTCCAATATCCTCATTCCGGGTATATCTCACCCGAAGCGATGGTTTCTCTCCTCTCCGCGTTGTCCAGCCTCGAAACACTTCACATTGAATACCAATCCCTCAATCTCCCTGACCTGAAAAGCCGAAGTCTGTCTCCACTAAAACGCTCCGTCCTCCCCGCTCTCGACAAAATTCGTTTCAAAGGCGTTACCGAATATTTAGAGGATCTCGTGACCTTCATCGACGCCCCTCGACTCAATACCTTGCGTATAGATTTCTTCAATCAAATCGATTTTGACTGCCGACGACTTGCCCAATTCATTAATCGTACACCAACACTCAGGGCACGCGATAAAGCACATGTGCAATTCCAAGATTGGAGCACCAGCCTCGTACTTCCAGCTCAGTCCACAACTCTTAGAATTTCAATCTCATGCCGAGAACCAGATTGGCAGCTTTCGTCCATCGAGCAGGTCTGTAACTCCTTTTTACACGCCCTTTCCACGGTTCAGGACCTCTACATCGAGCACCGATATTCGCTACTAGCTTGGAAGAATGATGCCATCGAGAGCACCCTATGGTTGCAACTCTTACTTCCATTTACCACGGTGAAGAATCTCTACCTATCCAAGGAATTTGCGCCAGGTATCGCGGCCGCCCTGAAAGAGGTGGTTGGTACCAGAATGACAGTAGTGTTGCCCAGCCTGCAGAATATATTCGTAGAGGAGGGGCTCGAGCCATTGGGACCTTTTCAGGAAACATTGGGCAGTTTGTTACTGCATACAGCTTTCCGGTCACCCTGTCACCATTTCTATCAGGAAAGTGCTTGACTGGGACTAGGAAGAGGAGGAAGAGGGAAGCGCATTAGCATGTATGCACTCTACCTTAGCATCTATCTGACGTGAAGCTAACATAATGGTGTGTGCACAGAGGAGAAATTGTGGACGAAATTAGCGATGATTTTTTTTGGACTACACGAGCTTGGCATTGCCACCGAGTATGGTCTTTCCTCTCTCTATCAATCCCCGCGCGTCGCCTCAGAGGCAAGAGGGAACGCTAAGGCCCAAAAGGCCCAAACGCAGCGTATATAAATCTCCCTGTGTTTTTTGCAAATACAGTAATTTCCCGCTTCACCCACACATCTCCAGGGCCGCACATCCGCAACTACCGTCGTGATAGGCTCGCGCACCATCGTCGGTTCTTTGGAGCGTCTGTGCGACAGTGCGCGAGGGGGTTGAGATTGAGCTGTCACCGTTGTGACATACACTGGTGAGGGATTGGGGCTCGTCAAGGGCAAGACGTTCACGCGCTAGGCGGTTGCGAGTGCAGTGGAGGAGTTGGATGCTGGTAGCATGAAAATAGAGGTCATTGGAACTCGAATGGATGGAAGGGAAACGTGAGTCATGTACACTGATATGATATTGTAACTCATGACACCACGGAGAAGAGTACGGTATACAGTACTGTACACGAACGTACGGAGTGAGTTGGTTACCGATGTACGGACTAATCTGGCCGTACAGCGGTCATGTACGAGTGACACACACCGCATTTAAAGACATTTAAGACGGTTCAGGAAGAATTAACTAAATTCATATCTCTTCACGACGAAAGTGGACAAATGAAGGACATTGTTGACTACATCAACTCGTTTGTTCTCATTAGAGGCGTACGAGCAAGTGTCAAATGCAATATCAAAAGATGCCAAGTCCGACTGGGGAATAAGGAGTGTCTTGAGTGGGTAAGGAATAAGCAAGCAGGTGGCATGTGTGTGATGGAAAGTATGGCCGATGAAAGCACAGCTACTACTGGAAGCTTATCTACCTTACAACGGCAGGAACTTTATCGTCTTCATCTTCCGTCAGCACATTCAAAATCTATATAACATGGCCGAGTTCAAGTCCTACTACTGTGCTGGCCTCTTGAGTCTTACCCTGTATGTGGATTCATGATTCAGTCTTCCGAGTTAACATTTTCTAACGATGCAACCAACTAATACCACAGAATCATGCGTACTTTCAACTTTACGTTGCTCGCCATGCTTGGTTACGTTGCCGTGGTAGTAGGCGCGATCCCGCTTGCCAGTGGGACTTGAACCGTGCTCCTGCTGCTGAGGCCGTTGATCGCCTCGAAAGGTATGCACCTTTAACAATAGCACGTAGAGGTTCTGACCGGATTGAAAATATCTCTCCAGCTCACCGGTAAACTGCCCTGAACACTCTGGCTATGGGACCTGCATCTTCTGCCATTACTTTCCTAGTGTCTGCCAAACCTCCGAATAAATCTTTCTGCTAGTTCCATCAGCCAACTCTCCCTTACCTAGCGGTGGCGCTTTTCGAGGATAAGATGAAATTCGGTTCTATTAGTGATCACGTTTACATTCCCGGGCCCCTTCTCATGCGACAGTTATATTATCCAGTAATTTTAGCTGAGCGCACTTGACTTCTCTGTCATATGGAATGTGTCTGCCTTTTACATCATTCCGTAGTAGATAATCGTCTACGAGGTTTTTGCACTTTAAGCTTCTGTAATATTTGACTTGATCCACAGGCACATTAAAGATCATGCATCATGTCCTACCCAAAAAGAGGCAAAGCCAGATTCTATGAGTATCACGCGATGAAGTTGCCAACTGAGAAAACGTGGAACGCGAACGTCGGAGTTCTTCGGAGTCGGATGCAAACTGTTCGCGAAAGGTTTCCGGTGTCATCTGCAATACAGTAGACGGCTCGGGCGGGCTTCGACACATACCAGTACCAGTGTTCGGTACTTAGCTCCGGTTCCCTGTCAATTCTGACCGGCGCCTGCCAAATAGCATGCATGGTTCAGTTTCTGAGTCGAAATCCAGCATTTCAAAACTGGACCATTACTGTAGCCCTTTTTATTAGTCAAAAAACAGTAAGTCTTGTCCGAAAGCGCCCGTCCAAGTCCCCTTATTGTAAAATTTTCCTGCCCTTGTGAGTTTTTTCATTGAGAGTCAGCGTTGTCGGAGGTAATAATGAAAATATCGACAGACTTCAACGAGAAAATCGACAGCGACGCATTCGAGTCGTGCATTACAGTAAGGTCACTCAAGCCTTTCAAGAACCAAGAACGAACAGAGTACGCAATCCGTTGGTTAATGCCGTGTCGAATACTAGACTTCGACTGCCACGAGTTACATGACGGCAGTGCTTGGGGCGGTTTCAAGCTGGTGGAGGAGGCGCGCACGAGGGTGAGTAGAAGGAGCTGAAGGGAACTCGGGGGTGAGGGGGTTTCGAGGGTAGAGCACGGTCAGCGCGGGCGGTGTTGTACGCACCCGCTCGCTCCGAGATCGCTGAGTACTTTGCTATTTATTGTGCTGCCGCTGCCCTCTCTCGAATCACAAGGTCCTCTACGTGGCATTACGTGCACACCTATTGCGTCGACAATTGTCTCGTCCACGTCGCCGACCCCGTTGGATACGGCATCAGCAAGCAGGCCAAAGTAGTTCCCAAAGCATACCCGACTGAGTTGGTCGGCGTCGTCACAAAGTGCGACGGCAAGTACCGATAACGTGGTGGGGTTCGACAGAACAAGCCGAAGCACGTGACGCGACGAGGAGCGACTCCGAGTCGGACTCGGACGAGGAGTTGCTCTTCCGCGGTAACATTGCGAACCACTTCTAACGATGGCTGCCCTTCGGGGCATATCAGTCTCCTAAGGAGACCTGGCGTTCCACATCGCGCGCAAGAAGATCCCACATTCGGACAGCGTGGTCGTCGGTCGATCAAACCGACGAAGCCAAATGGTATGGAACTCGAGCTATTCGTGTTTCAATTTGACGTGTTCCCCCATACAGAACGGTTTGCCGTACTAGAGGTCGCTCGCGTGGAGGAGTCCTCCTGGTTGAAGAAAGCGCCTGCCTGGCACAGGCCCGGATGATTCCGAGACGAGTCGTCGCGATTTGCTCGCGCAGCATCGACGGTTCCTTGAAGCGTCCGGTGCGACGATGCGCGAGGGCGTTGAGAATGAGCTGTCGCCGCTTGTGATGTACACTGATGTGGGACTGGCAATCGTTAAGGGCAAGACGTTTGCGCGCTCGGGTGTTGCGAGTGCGATGGATGTGCTGGATGTGCTGGCAGCGTGAGAGAGAGGTCACTGGAGCCCGAATGGATGGAAGAGAAGGATGAAACGAATGATACCGTGCGTGAATGATGCCACTGATATGAATGTTGTAACTCATAACATGTGGAGAAGGATAACCGTTGACGGCCGTTTCCACCCGTGATGTGATGGCACGGCTGTGCAGGGTTGTACCAGACCCGAACTAATCTGGCCGTACAGCTTTCATGTACGGTAACACACATTGAATATGGTTCAGGAAAGGTTAAAGTAAATTACCATTTTCCCGATACCATGAATGTTCACTAGCGGAGTAGAGCAAGTGTCAAATGCAATATCAACAAGATTCCAAGTCTAAAATCTATATAAACATGCTCGAGTTCAAATTCTACTACCGTCCTGACCCATCCCCCAACGAGAGACTCGGATCAATCAGTCTCTAGTACACCTCCCAAGTTCGCATTTTTTTTGCTCTGCTACAACCCCCACTCCACTGCACTGTACGTGGTCTCATAATTCAGTCTTTCCGCGTTCATTTCTTTCTAACGATGCGACAAACTGATACCACAGAATCAGAATCATGCGTGCTTTCAACTTTACTTTGTTCGCCGTGCTCAGTTACGTTGCCGTGATAGTAGGCGCGACCCCGCTTGGGAACCGTGCTCTTCCGTATGCTCCTTTAAACATTAGCACTTGGAGGTTCTGACCCGGTTGAAAAATATTTCTCTAGACCGGGGTACTGCCTGGTCGACAACGAAGTGCGACCAAATGTGTGCTGCATTAAAAATCCTCCGTTACACTGCTATGGGCCGCCCGAAGTCTGAGATGCCACTTCTGGAACCCCGGCCTGCCAATCTTCGCCCGAAACCATACATCCTATTAAAGCTTTTGCCAATTCCGTCAGCTAGCTCTTCCTTACTACCTAGCTACAGTAGTGGTGGCGCTTTTCGACGGGTAAAGTTCGCTTTGAATTATATTACAGTAGTAATCACGTTGACTCTTCACGGTGCAATTCCCCTTCTTATGCGACAGTTATATGATCCGAGCACACTTGACTTTCCCGTCGTATGGAATACATGGCACTATATGTCTGCCTTTACTACATCGTTCTGTGGACGAGGTTTTTCACTTTTAGCTTCTACAGTACGCAATGCAAGATGCAACTGCCGACTAAGAAACCGTAGAACAACACGAACGTCGAGGTTCTTCGGAGTCAGCCGCAGCCACAGCCACTGCATTTGATT
The DNA here is from genome assembly GCA_022496225.1 of Russula aff. rugulosa BPL654. NCBI lineage: Eukaryota > Fungi > Basidiomycota > Agaricomycetes > Russulales > Russulaceae > Russula > Russula aff. rugulosa BPL654. Next base: position 1,660 of record WTXE01000647.1, on the reverse strand, counting down.
TGTTGCCGGACAAGAGTACTGGCGGCGGCCGGCATGAGCTGCGCTTTGCACTAAGTTGTAGTGAAGTATCATTGTAAACGATATTCCTCTAGTATCCTTTGGCGGACTTTTGCCACTTCGGGGATCGTTCACGCACACGCGATGAATCGCTGCGTCCCGGGGGTCCAAATGCATTTTTGGCTCCTCGCTTCGCGCTGACGCGCAGCACGCGCTCACTTACTACTGGCAATGTACTGTACTAGTACTGTATACCGGTCTTACTCCCATCAGCAAGATGACCCGTGCTAGAATAACTAGCGTTCTTGGAACGCTGTCGCTAGTGGCTCTAGTGAGCCTAGATTTGAACTTTTTTTTTCTAGATAAATCTAGTCAGGCCAGTATTCGAATATGTTTCTAGGTAAATGTTAGAAGTATATAATTTATCTAGTACATCTCTAGTGATTCTAGACTCTTACTGTCGGTCGCTGGTTCGTGGCTCACCCTCATTACCCTCCTGGACAACTTTACGTCTACCGCCCGCTGCAGGACTGGCACCTGGCACCTCATCCTGGGCACCACGCTGGACGCCCCAGTCGAACACATAGTCATACTAGTAACCCTCACGGGTGAGAAAGGTCACGGAAAAGCTTGTGCAAATAGGAGTAGTCCAGCTTACCATCGAACTGCAGGGCATGGGTATAGTTCAGGGAGATATTGGGGGAACCGCGGCAAAGAAAGTCAGCAGCAGTTGTCATCTTCTTATCCATGATATGGTCGTATTTCTGCTTCTTTGCGTTCACCTTGGCCCTTGCCACGGAAGGGTGCCACAAAGGAAGTACATGACGACATAGCGACACCAAAGCACTGGCAGGCGTTTTGCATACTTTGGATTCATACTCGAGTTGAGGGTGCTTGGCTTTCACGGACCTTGCGACTTCCTCACCTGATATGATGTTAAAGCCAAGATAGATGTCACCTGCGAGGTAAGTCATTGAGCCGGGCCGAGCGCGAGCGCGCCAAGTGTGAGGACGTGACCAGACGCGAGATCAAGTAGTCGCGTACACATGTACCATCACTTTAAAAAAAAGAAAATACAAGTCAATTTGATATTTATGGCGGAAGTGAAAAAGAGGGGCACCAAAAAATGAAGAACGCACTGGGGTAATCGTTCCCGAAGACCTGCAGCGTGGACTCATTTACACGCCCTATGGCCATGTGAGCGAAGCAGGTTACCTAGTCTTCCACGCGGGTCCTCGCCGATCAGACTGGATGGGTGCGCACCCGCCGGGTTGAAGTACCTCAGGGAGATAGCGTGCCACCGAGGTTCCGCTGTGACAGCTCAGCCAGCCGCCTCGACATGACATAAAAGGGAGTGCATACCTTGTGTGAGATCCAGGATGATCGACTCGCACTGAGTCGCACGTTGTTTTACTCTGCCCGTATGGACTATTCGCCTTGAGTCACGTTGTTTCTGGGATTGGCACAACGGGAGGCGTGCCATACACGGTCGCGGAGGACGAGTAGACGAGTCAGGTGCACTCAAATTCGGACATAATTTGAAGGAGGTATATCGTCGCAGTGACATCGTGATGGTAGTACGTCACTGGGATCTCAGAGCGTGCACGTCTGCGGGGTTCGTCAAGTCGCACCGGTTGGCATCAACAACGGTCGACTCTTTCTC
>WTXE01000646.1:0-12422 GCA_022496225.1 Russula aff. rugulosa BPL654 | reverse complement strand
CATATCCAGCTGCCAGCGATTTTTGGTATGGTGTTTGACCCTCTCTATTTACTGCATGCACGTCCGCGCCACGTTCGAGTAACAGCTTCACGATCTCGAGGTGTCCATTGGCTGCTGATAGGTGCATCGGAGTCCAATAGTTCCGCTGCCTAAATTTACGTTCGCACCGTGATCGAGAAGAACCCGCGAGACCTCGAGGTGTCCATATCGTGATGATAAGTGCAGCGGGGTCCACCCCTCGTTTTACGCGAATCCACCTTGGCCCCCGCTCGATGAGTAAGCGCACGACATCGACGTTCCCCTCGGCCGCGGCTCTGTGTAACGGAGTCTGTTATTGCATCGCGAGCGTCGATATCGACTCCCCGTTCGAGCAACGACTTCAAGGTGTCAATATTCCCCTTTTCCACGGCAGCGTGCAACGAAATCTTTGCTTCGTTTCCCATCGTCGTCTGCGTCATACTCACCGGGTCCAATGTCTGGATCGTAACTTGTTTCGAGTATTTGCATTCGCTTTATACTCGGAAATGAACTCCGCAACCTCGGCTTGGCCATTCTCCGATGCCAACTCGGCTGACTACTACCGGCCTTGTTGAGCAGTCGACATCAGCACCCCGCCGAAGCAACAGCTTTACAACTCCGAGATGCCCACGTCGCGACGCGGCATGCAATACTGTACAGCCGTTGCTGTCCACAGTATGCACACTCGCTTCGTGTTCGATCAGGAGACGGGCGATCGCGGTATTCCCATTCGTTACTGCTTGATAGAGTGGAGTTTCTTGCTTGTCATTGGATACGTCAACACTTGCGCCATGCTGGACCAGTACTCGGCAACCTTGGGTGGCCATTGGCCGATGCTAGATGTAAGGGCTCGAGAGGTCATTGCGCTTGATGTTCGGATCAACTCCATGGTCTAGCAACAGCCGTGCCATGTCAAGGTGTCCATGTTGTGAGGCGAGGTGTAACGGAACCTGGCTCTCGTTGTCCCGCATATTCTGGTCGGCCCCTCGGTGGATGAGGAAGCGCGCGACTTCAACTTTGCCCTTGCTTGATGCCAATGCTAACGGAGTCTTTTGGGAGCCGTTCCGAACGTCGACAGGAGTGCCAGTTGATTATCAGTTGCACGACGTCGAGGCACCCGTTTGCGATGCGATGTGCAGAGGATTCAAATATTGCTGTCTCCAATAAGGATATTGCACCTTGATCAATCAGGAAGCGTACAACATCGAGCTTCCCGTTCTCAGACGCCAGGTACAGTGGCGTCTGCTCGTTTCCGTCCCGAATATCGACGTTGGTGCCACAGTCTAAGAAGAACTTTGACGTGGAGGTGCCCACGATACGATGCCATGTGGAACGGTGGTCGGCCTCCCAGATCCTGGGCAGACTGCCGCGCCACTCTCAATTAGGAGGCGCACTACTTCGAGGTGCCCACACCCGATGCCAGGCGTAAGGGAGTCTCCTCATAGTCGTTCCGGCTGTCAATATTTGCACCGTGATCGATCAGAAACTTTGCGGTGTCGAGGTGCCCTCTATGGGTCGCCATATGCAGCGGAGTCCTTAGACGTTTGCTGTGACAATTTACATCAGCACCGCGATCTACCAACAACCTTGCAATGGCAACATCTCCAAATTCTGACGCAAAGTGTAATGGAATGAAGCCCTCGTTGTCCCGGGAATTGATATCCGAGCCATGATCGATAAGGAAGCGTGAGACGTCAAGCTTCCCATTTCCACAGGCCAGGTGCAACGGTGTCTTTGTTTCCTTATTTCGAACATCGAGATCTGCGCCAATTCAAGTAACTGTTCCACAATTTCACGATACCCAGATCGTGCTGCCGCGTGTATCGGTGTCCAGCCTTCATCGTCGGTGACGCTTACGTCCGCTCCAGAGTTTAAGAGGAGCCGCGCGATCTCGAGTGATGATTCAGCCATGACGAGCTGTCCTCCTTGTGATACCCGGTGAAGCGGAACCCTTCCCAGATCATCACGAGAGTTTGGATCTGCACCGCTTTTAAGAAGAAGCGATGCGACTTCTAAATGTCCCTTGACTGAAGCGGCATGCAGCGGAGTCGTATGAGAACCGCCCCTGCTATTGACGTCCGCTGAATGAGAGGCGATCAATTGCTCCACAAGACCACGGAAACCGCACAGAGAGGCATAATAAAGTGGCACGGCCTCAGGCGGTGTTGGATGTGTCGTGGACATGGGCTCTATCCAATATCGGTCTACGTCATGTAGCCAGACCCATGCTGCGAAATGTGGCATTGCAGCATTGAATAGACGCCCCATGACCTCTTCAATCTCCACGACACGTCCCAAATTTGGCATGGTCGGCCCAATACTGAGAGGCATATGTGGCAAGGGGAAAGCGGGATATGGTATTTCGGTCAATTTTGTCATCGAGTTGGAGGAGGACACTGAGGCTGGCGTGTGCAAGGATGGTATGCGCGTGTTCGGAGAGAATGTGATAGTATGAAAGACGTTCTTCTGCCGTCGCAAGTCGCTCCGATGTCAAGTACTCCTTGACGGAGAAATGTGAGAATTGTACGATCTGGTGGCCTCTCCTATCGACGATGGAAATGAGACTGAGCATGCGGATAGCACTGCTTCCTCGGCATTTTCGGACGCCAAGCTGCGTTAAATGTAGGGGTTCTGCCTTGGGAAACCGAATTGCAAGAACCTCGGCAAGTTCTTCGACGCGAAGAGGGCGAATAGACACCGAGACATCGGAAAAGTCGTTGGCATATTCTCGCTTCTCCTCATCGATGCCGAGCAGAGTACGGCCATATGTTTCGTCCAATGTCTTTGGCAAGTCTTCCAACACGCTCCTTATACTCGCAGGAAACGTGCGACATAGTCTGTCAACTTGGCAGACCACCCAGCGGAACCTTCAAGATCACGTGAGCGTCAATTACAAGATAAGATAAGATAAGATATGCTTACATGCCCGCCGCTTTCTAGATAACGTATCACAACAAGTTGCTTGTCTTCCTCTTTCCACCTCCGCATGCTCCGGTCTGAACGGACAACAGATTCGATGTACTTGATATGTCCTCCTTTTGCCCATCTCGTCATGAAGAGAAATCTTGAGATTCGTCAACTGCCCAAGACGGATCTAATATCCATCTCCGGCCGGCTAGCGACACATATGTACATTCGGAAGGTTCAAATCAACAAGTTCTTCAATCACATCCAGGACCTTCTCACGAGCGGACGGCTTCCCGGGAAATTCGGGCATTCGTCCAGAGCGTCGACCATGATATAAATTGGACCTTGCCCTGGCAGATCAGCATGTCTTTCAAACATTTCTTGAGCGCGCTAATACTGGGTTTTCGAATCCCGCGACTATTGTCTGAATATAGCTGGGAGAGGATGTTGTAACAAGAATCTGATTCGGCAGAAAGCTGCAAAATGAGGGAGGAGAGCAGGCCATCGCAGTCTTGCTTCTTGACATCCCGAAAATCAAAGTAATAGTAGGCCATCGTGGCCAATCCAGCCCCATGCATACGTTCGACTTCCTGTATTATTGCGGATCTAGTGGGAATTGTGATGAACACCCTCGAACAAATTCACGAAAACATCACATACAAAAGGTGCTTTTGCCTGCCCCCGCTTTGAGATCAAAAATGATCAGTTCAGGGCGCTCGTCGGTGGTTCGGGAAAACATACGTTTCCCATGAATCCACAATAGGGACCCGCTCGCTTTCCATTCTGTTAATGCCTTGCTCAAGAAAAACCATGCTGCGGTTCCACTATGTCGCGCTTCCGAAACAAAGTTCTGGTTCGTCGACGGGTCCGGAGGGGAGAGCCACTGTTGCACCTCCTTTTGCAGCTGGTCGCCTATAAAATACCGTCAGACACGGCGACGAAATGCGGAAGGGAAAACAACAACGTTGTGTTTTGTTTATTTTATTTAATGTTTGGTAATTGTGACTACAACCCGGTGTCAGCATGAGTCCGATCTCCCTTGCGTGAGAATATACCCAAATCTTCTCGAATGCTATCAGTAGACGCCTTCCCGTCTAACGGAAGAAGTAGTCAGACAGATATCTGGGAACAATCACATAACAATTGCGCACCTTCCATTACTACCTTCATATTGCCCATGAGACCGTGGACGACACCCAATGTCTGTGCAACAGTCATCCGAGCCTCGTCCTGAGTCAACGATCCAATCTTTGGAGACGGCCTCAATCTCGCTCTCCCCCACAGCTTTTTTGTGAATTTCTCTGAGGTGTATTGAGTCACAGACGATATATATATATATGTAACAGTGCACCTACTGAACCGTCCCTGTTTAATTTGTTTCGAAGCCAGGGCAAGCACCGAAAGTAACTCCACCATTATTTTGACGATTACTTCCGTCAATATCGGGTTCGGCGGAATGGTCGTATAAACCTCCAGACGCTTGAGGAAGTTCCCCAAACACTCGAACAGTTCGAGAAGGCATCGTAACGTCTGATGTAACCCCACTAGCGGCCTGGCATACTCATTCGTCACAAGGGAGTCGATTGAAAAGTGTATTAAGGGACGTACAGTAATGAGAGTATCGATCCCCGCAAACACGGCATTTGCTGGTGGAAACGGGACCTGACAAAGTCATTAAAAGAGCTACACGGATGGCATATGTGGCTCACCAGGCTGACCGCCTCGCCTAGGATACCGGAAAATGCTTGGATAACGTTTACCGCTGGGCTGAGGCAGCTGATCAACCTCCGATTCCCATCGCGATATTCCTTGAACGCCTTTTCTCGTTCTTGGAGCAGTTCTAGGATAGCTTCGGGAGAATTTGAATGTTCGATGGCGGCAGCAAAGGGATTCTTGGAGAGGTCAATTCCAGTGACTTTGGTGTAGTCGGCCAAGGCATCGATGATCGACTGAATGGCAGAAGGGGAGGATGTTGCTTGGCCAGTCGATGACATGAAGGTTGACTGTTCAGGTTCTTGATTTAAAATGGGATGGTGTGAGGGACGGGACAACAAGGGAAAGGGTACGGATTGATGGTATATCTGGGTGTGGGTACTGCGTGGGCGCACGAAGCAGACGTTTATGGAAGAGTTACGGCATCATTCGGTCTAGCGTCGCTCTACCAGTTTATTCCCTTGACTTGGGAGAAGTTTGCTCTCTGGGAGGTTTCAAACTCCACCTCTCTCCCCTTCTCTCCTTTGTATTCACAGCACGTGTACGGCGCAAGCCAGCGCTCATCCATGTCAACCTTTCGCCTTTATCTCCTACTCCACACTGGCACACCCTTTCACTACTACCCTTTCGTACTGTCCAGTATCTCGCGGTTAGGACGTATGCTGTTCTACGTCGCAGATATCTATCTTAGGTGTATGACGTACTACTCTTCATGTACGGCGATGTGAGTGCGTAATTTCCCCATCACCGTCACGTCGTAGCTCTGTGAAACGCGACACGTCTTGCCTTTGCAGTGTTTAGCGCCATGTCGCGTCATCAGGCCACTCGGTCGATACAAGTCGGAATCCTCGTTCATTCCTAACTTCCCCAGCTCCTCTCCTAACACACACACTCACCTACTGCAGATACTAGATATACATATTGTCGCGCCTTCGACTGACAGTGATGCACTGCAGTCTCTCCTTCCAATTTCGTTCTCGCGTGATCTTTCTTTCTTCTGCCACTGCTGGTGGCTGTTCTCCTCTCGACCAAAGACCTCCGACGCTAAACTGAGCCAATGATGTTGTACGTCTCTCTGTCAAACGCTGATACCCCTTTTCTCTCCAGATATCATTTCTTCTCCCTCGGACTCACGCGCGCGACTCGGCGGGAGGGCTACAACCGTTTTATGTATGGATATTACTACCGATTGTTTTGACCGACTGGCGTCGCAGAATACGATGTCAAGTGTTTGTGGATAGCGTCTCACGATTGAACCATGAGTGACACCCTGGAGAAACTGGGCCGCGTAGCAGTCTTCAAAGAAGTAAAGGGAAGAGGTTGAGGCTCTATAGGGCGTGCCCCGTGAAACCGCTGCCGGCCTTAAGGCTTAGCTTTAGGCTTTAATTCTGACCCACGCGTGACCTCTTTTCTGCCCTCAGCTTCTCAGCCATTTGTACACTGATCGATAAATAGGATAATCGCAGGCTTCTTGTTGGGATGTACTCCTCTCATTGAAGGAGGCGAAACTGCATGCCGGTGTTCAGAAGAGAGTAGGGCTAGTATACTGCTAGTATCTGTCGTTCGGCAGCATTTGCGCCGGTACAGCAGATCAACGGACCGGTGAGACTCGGAAGACGTAGTTCGCGGTGCGAGGCTGTCGCTGTTTAGCGCTTATGGGTGTACTGGGGATGGTCGGAATTGAGGCAAGTCCTTGGTAGCTTGATCGATCATCATCATTATGATACAGTCACGGTAGCTGAATGCAAGTTGTGCAACACCTTACCGCATTGAGACGAAGCGGTTCGGATGACATCCAAATATTCACTTTGAACAAGACTGATCTAGCGCAAAGGTCAACGTAGCCGCCGCTCACAGAAATGCGAGTGCATGCGGCAAGGCTTGCACTGGGTGGCACCACCGAAAACCACCATAACTGTAGACACCTCCCTCGATCGACTGCCTCGTGGCTGCCTGCCTTCGCGTGCTGATCTATAACTCTATTTCTTCTGTTATAGAATCGTGCGCCTGCCTTTAAGTTGACATGACGTTGGTCCTTTCGTTGTTCATGAAACATTTGCCTTGAATCATCCATGACGCCCGGGCCCGGACTAACGACGTGCGGCGGCGCTGATTCAGTTGAACGTAGCCTCCCATTAGCGGAGTCATCACAAAATTTCCCAAAGTCGGATTTGGGATTGTTGACTCCGCTGAAACTCAGATCCGATGATCAGCAAGATTGGGCCTGATTAGACTACACACCAAGTCCATCGCTGTGATCGAGCATGTATCTTACCTACCCATTATGATCGGGACTGATCATAGTGAGCTTGAAGTCCATTACTATGATTGAGCACATATTTGATCTACCCAATATGATTGAGAATGATCATAGTGAGCTTGAAATTAATATTGATTATGTTCAACTTTGCGTTGGGGCTGCGATTCAATCATTCTCTTCACACTCATGCCGGCACTGTGTGCACGCCGCCAAAACTGACTACAGATTATGTCAAGTTTACTCTATAGACACTGGCACTACTATCTCAACGTCGTTTCCGTTGTGCACCGTCTCACAACTAGTGAACTGCATGGGAAGGGTATACCCGAGCCCGTGGGTCTTCCACAGATTTGGTAAATGGTAAAGGTACGGGTAGCAACACTACCCAATTATGTACCTGTACCCGATACGTGGACCCGTCCCTTGGTATGCATGTTCATGCGAGGTTGTTATTGCCTGTAAATCTGAGTGTCGGGTGACTTTGGAGCACTCACGTTCGACCAGAGGGGACTCGGAACACAGATTCTGTACTGGCTTCACAATGCTCCCGATACTGACAGGACCAATGGGCGCTCCTTCGTGTGCAGGTGGGCTAAGCGTGCGAACGTATTATTAACTATGCCATCCGCCGCCGCATCATGAAGGAAGCGCTTCAGATGGAGGACCAGAATGGGTGGAAGCATCTCAATTTGCACGTGCTGGCTCGCCTCGCTCGAGGTAGACTGGCCAGTTTGCCCGGGTTGGGACTGCAAGATGTGTGCGAGAGCGTCTTCGATGGTATGCACTGAATCGGGCTACGTAAAGAGTTTGGAGGTTAGTGAAAACGGCATATTATGCGCGGACGAAAGAGGTAAAGAAATAACAGACCTGGATGTTTAGTTGAAGTAATCGCCAGTCCTCAACGGTGATGGTGTCAGGCTGGTTTGGCGCATGTACGATCGAGCGAGACCTTCCACCGAATATGCGCGAGATGGGCGACTTGGGTGACCTTACCTATTCGCGTTCAAAGCTCAGTACAGAGAGAGAGAATAGAATTGGCGTACTGTGTAGTTTCGCTCTCCCACTTCAGTCCGATCGACGCCAATCCGAGTCTCTTCCTCAAGTTCCTCTACCTTCGAAGTAGAGGCTGGCTTGAGGGCGCTCATTGAAGCCTGTAGCGTGACCAATTCTTCATCGAGTGCCTCGAGGTAGTGGTCTAAAAACTGTGCTGCATCCTGTTGCTGTCCATCCTGCATACATTAAGTCGGCATGCATCAGTAACTGATGGGATAGAGTACACACCAGCATACTGTTGAGTTGCCTCTTCTCCTTCATCGCGTCATAAATGTAGGTTAGTTCGAGCGAATCCATAGTATCGCGTTCTTTCTTCTCCTCTTCGTCCTCCTTCAACTTCCCTTTTCCAGCCTTCTGCTGCGGCTGTTGCATCCCTGACGGCGTTTCCTTGTAGACAAATTCATCCAAGAATTTAATCGTTGCATCTATCAGCGGTGTCGCGCCACCATCAGTTTCCTGCCAGTGTTCCTCCCCCAATCCTTGCTGCCCAATCAACCTGCCTCGGTCCTTGAACAGATTCCAGAACGGAGGGCAATGTGCGAGCGATTGCAACACTGCATTCGCAAAGCATTTATTTCCACTGTTCACAATCCCAAGGGCACGCAAGCGCCGCGTCGTATTATTGTCGGCCAGGTAGGAGGGTGCTGTCCCACTGGAGGGTGATGAGATTTGCACTTTGCGGAGGAGAGACCTGTGACGATGGATGGGAGACAGGGACGGGAAAGTCGATAACATATGGAGTACGGGACGTGAAATTGGAGGTATAAGCGGGGTACACGTCCCAAGACGCTGATGACGTATTCGGAACAGGTGGGGGGATGCTGGCACTCGCGCCATTAAAGTTCGAGAGAACTGTTGTCAATGCCAACCTGGGTTAGCCTTGCAGCCCCTTAGTAGCGGGATCGGGTTCTGTGAGACAGAAAGCGTCCCGAATGCCTTCTCCGCCGCCTTGACAAATGAACGGCATTGCCCCAGCCCAGAGACACGTAAAACACGAACAAGACCCAAATGATGGGCGCGAGCTCTTGCAAAACGGGCCTCATTGTGCATGTGTATTCCCCGTCCGGCACAGGAACGAAGCACAAGTATGAAGAAAAGCTTGGATAGGGCGGCGAACACAAGACCGTGACGAGCTGATATGGAGGGCAAGGCTGAAAAGGGTAAGTGGTAGTGAGCCCACGTGTGCCTCGCTCATTGTGATGGTGCGGACGAGGCGGTTGACCTCTTCGATTCCATGGACGACATGGCGTTTATAGGAGAGATAGCCATAATCTTGCTCGCTCTCTCCGTGTCCTGTGATGGTTGCCACGGTTATCAGCAAGGCGCGCGCTGACTGAAATGGTTATAATCACGAACTGCGATAGGCATTAATGTATATTTTCGGTCGTGTTGCCATACGGCAGGGCGTGTGATTATCAGCGCAGTTTGGTGGGATGTGCAAGATCGTCAGTGGGATCGAAGTTGATGTATGATGTACTGTACATGTCCATGTCCCACCCCAGGCCCACAAAGCCACGCGCTCGGATCAGAGCGGAACAACCGCTCGGAGCACCCATCAGCCACAAGCCACAACTGTACAGTTCTTCCTCTTTCGTCCATCATCCCTTCTTCCTTCTCCCTTCCCTCATCGCCTCATCTTCTCATCCCCTATGATCATCCGAGCCCTCGACGTTCGATGTAGGATGACTGGGAAGGAATCAAAGACCGTTCAGCCCTCATAGTCACATGTTTTAGGGACCCCTCTCTCTCGCCGACTCTCCCCCCAGGCTGTTCGGACCGCCGAGAACTCTCGTTGCCAGAGCCTCAGTACTTGACGGTGCCTCGAGCGATGACGCGATGACGGCTGGGATGCTAACCACAGACCTTTGTCCCGTGGTCAGTTTGACACTGCCAGTTCTTTCCACAGCACTTTCTTGCTGACTCCTCGTCATGCACAGCTCGACCCGTCTCGCGCAATTACCTCCTATCTCCTATCCTGCCCACGGAAAGTCTAGTTCTCATCCAGACAGCATCAGGTCTCTCGAAGAGGAAGCAGAGTGTGTAGTCACTGGTAGCGCCTCAAAGACTGTTGCAGTCATCTTTGTAAATCGTATCATTTTCACACCACATCATTTCATATCTCGCTGACAACTCTCACTTTCTCACTTTCATGCTTACTGTCTTCGATGCTACGAAGCAGCGCCCACAAAGTGCAGGGTGTATGTGCACCAACGATGGCCCAGACGTCATGACTGTGTATCCTCGCAAGCTGTCCATGTACGACTCGTTGGATGGTATGCGTCGAATTCTGCACCACCACCACCCTGTCATCGTCGTCCTCGGGCCCATACTACCAATCCGTTCCGCATATACTGTACATGTGATGGCCGTGAATGCAAAGATATCGGATCGACCGCGCGAAGAAGCACACAATCTTGGGATCAGGAGGTGAGTATCTTACTGTACATCGATAGATCCCTGAGGTTGATCCAGATACGATGCCTGATGCTCCTGCTGTCTGCGCCGTGCAACTCGTCCCCACTGAGCAGACGAGGTACCCTCGCAAAGACATCCCATGCCTCGAGGTGGGTAGACCCGAACAACTCCGTGCTTATGCAGGTGCGCAACGCTTCTGTGCGCCTTCCAGCTGCCCGAGAAAGAGGAAAGCAACAAAGAACCACTTATGAAAGGGAAGGATGGCGTCGAGACAGGAGGAAGACCGCTCAGGGCTCTCATTCGCATAATGCATGCATTAATGGATTCATGATGACTGCAGTTGTCCTATTAGCCTCGTGCATGTACTAAAAAAAATGATAGTTTTATTTGCATTTTCTGCCATCTGTTTGCGATACAAAGAGTGGATGATCAGCAAGAAACAAATGTCCTGACAGCACGAAAGGGATGACCATACAGAGAGCGCGATGATCAGACGTGGTCATCCCATCTAAGCCATCTTGAAGCCCCGTATGCTGATCATCCCCAGCGTCTTCAATCCTAAATGACTGAACTCCATCCGAAAAATCCCAACATGTATCTGACCCGATCATACACGTCAAGTATGATGGCCATGGTAGACATGATGGACTTGATCAGGCCTGATCATGTCCAATCCATCTTGGGAAATTTTGTGATGGTATTGCGCTTACGTAATTGTATTTTGCCAATGTATCGCTCCACAATTAATGGGCAATGGGCCCACATCCTACCAAGTCTTCCTTTCAGACCTTTTGATCCATTTCCATTTTTTTGATGCCGCTGCCAGCAACCCGGAATAGGCTTCGTCATGTAATCCTTCGACATTGAGAATGACCAGTCTACCAAAGCCATTCCATGTTGTCGAACCGTATTCTGACGTATTCACCATGAGGCCGGTGAGGTTCACTCAAAGCAGTAACACGCTCGAAGAACGAAGAGCAAGGTGTTTACTGTTATTTATCGAAAGCGTATGTCGTATCTCCTATGCCTGCCGGATTTGTAGCGAGATTTGAGGGCAATTGTTTGGTATGTGTCACCCAATGTCCTTACCGGCGCCTTCACCTCACCCACAAAGATACGGCAACGGTCGCACGCTAGGATAATCAACTTGTCATCATACCCTTGAACGAATGCGGGACAAGGAAATATGAGTGATTACTTCGATATGTTCGCGAGCTCGCTTATTCAAAAATGTAGGTTTTGATGGGCTTTTTATCAGCTGAATTTCTACGTCGATGTTCCTCAACCGTGATTGCACGCTTTCGACAAGAAAGATGAACGCAAATTCTGAATCGAAAAAAGAGAAGCGGGAATTCGCTTATATATAGGCTGTTCCGATGACCTTACCATTGCTGTTTTCCCACTCCGAGTTGATGACCTCGCGGAGGTTTCCAGCCGTCTGGCAGGATAACGGACAGCATCCCAACGAAGAGCGGATGCCCTAGAGAGGGCGATCGGACAGAGGGACAGGAGCAGGAAGGAAATGACGAGACAGCAGGAGGCGTCGAAGACGAAGTACCAGGTTTACTTTATACTTTCCCAGTTGGCGGGGAGTGTTCAGAAAGCTACACCGCCGGACGAGAATACAGACAGGGCGTAGATGATGAGTACTATGTTTCATTGGCGCAAGAAGGGGTTTTTACAGTTTCAGGGAAAAGCAGAGTGCCTACGTCGCGGCGTCCTTCAACGGTAACTAAGGAAGGATAGCATTGAGATCGTACTACAGTACTGTATACCACAAATTTCGTGTCTTCTGTTGAATCCTCCGAGTCAATGTAATGTTTCGGATGGTCCCGACCGAACTAATCTAGAGTCCTGTTCTACAGACTGAAAAGTACGAGGGGTCTCCTTGAGTCGTGCAGTCTTACGGGCTAAAATTGAAGTGAGTCAGGCCTCGCATTTGAAGTATAAAAGAATTCGGTCGAACCTTGATCTACCCGCACCATGTTCCCGGAGTAAACCCGCAACCTCTCCATATCCATATACCAGCGATTCTTGGTATGGTACTTGACCCTCT
>WTXE01000645.1:0-12431 GCA_022496225.1 Russula aff. rugulosa BPL654 | reverse complement strand
GGCAAATGTACGGGCAGCGAGCGCAACCAACTGTCATTTCGTTCCCGCACTTCGACAAGGATCCGAGCAATAAAGTCTTGCGCAGCCTCATGAATATATTGTGTATTGTTTGTGCCCCAACGTGCAACAGTGTGTCCCATCTCAACGGTTTGTGGCAGATCAGGACAACGGAGTAGAAACATTTATCCACCAAGAATCACGTTCTTCTATTTGGTTCATTGCATTAACGGCGATGTCAAGCCGACGAAGTTTCTCCGAGTCGCTGATCAAATTAGATGACAAAGTACGCTCGCAGAATCCGCGCAACACCGACGAGATCTTGTCGCGAAGTTTGTCCGGGATTCCAGTTTTGAGATGCTCTAACATCTTTGAGTTGAAGGAGCGGGGAATAGTCTCGAAGAACTCCTTCAGTGAGTCGTCGTCGCCTAGAGCACTGATTGTCCAGTCCAAGATCTGGACGTCGAGATCCGATGACTGTTCTGAAACCTTTTCCTCGGCTACCTTCTCCATACCTCCTAACGGACGACGAGATACGAATACACCCCCAAGTCATCAATACGATCGACTACCCACTCAAAAATGCGCTCAATGCGAAAACAACAAAACAAAGAACAGAGACGGAAACAGGAATAGAGGATGAAGAAAAGGATTTTGGCGGTTACATGTGTCATGGCGGTATGCACGAACCAGACTGGTGTAGAAAGTGGTGAGTGGTATGGGCTATCCTGCCGGATTATTGGCAGTACTGTGATCAATCCATACACCAAAGAAAAAAGCCCGATCCACCCGATTACATAGGTGAACACCTCACGGTTCACATTGAACAGAAAAATGGCCAGCCCGCAAAAGAAAAGGAACAACGACAGATGCAGTAGCATCGGCAGTCCTTCCACTGCCCACGGAATATGCATCTTGTCCACGCCCTCCGCAAAGAATGCACGCATTCGTGCTCGCTTCTCTGGATTGCACCGGGGAGGCTGAACCCGACCGAGATATCGACGTGCCCATTGTTGTAACGATGTCGCCCACAAAGCACAGCTCAAGCTCATAACCAAGCTCAAGAACCAAAGAGTATTCACCCAGACCGCATATCTCGGAGGAGAGAATGGGGGCGGTTTGGCGAGAGGGGAAGGAATGGATGAGAGTGTTGCGTTCGGGTCGGCCAGGACCTGATAGATGTTGCCAAGGTAGAAAGCCGAGGTATCCTGACTGTTAGGTTTCAGGTCCAGGACGGAAACAGCAAGAAGGACAGAGACTGCGGCAGAGAATAGACCGGTCTAAAGCGTTCCGGTTTATTTGCGAAAGATGTATGGATGTTGACAGAAGGACTCACGAAAATGACGATCTCTTTAGCATCCTTTTGCCAATGCTCGGCCATGTTTTTGTCTACATCCTCTGCGGCCTTGGAGTATACGGAAAAGAGGAGCCCTGAGCCTTCCCCGGAATTAGACTCTCCTTGCGATTGCGGGTTCGGCGGAGTCGTGGGATTGCCGCCGCTGGGTCGTCTGCTACCATAGGTGGGAAATTAGCGGAGACAGGTCAATCAATAGGTAACACACCTGGTTCGCCTTGTCTGCCTACCTCGGGATCGGAGGGCATAGTTTGAGCTGAGGAACTTCTGTGAAGCACGGTATATAGCAGGGACACTTCAATGGGCCAAAGGAAGGCGACTGCTGCATGGAAGATCCAGCCGATCAGGCCTTTCAGCTGCAGGCTGCTGCCGTTGAACGTCGGACATTGAATATTGAATAATTGTCGGACGTTTGTGGTAACTTTTTCTCGGAACGAACGACTTCACTTATGCCCGTCACGTGTTCTTGTTGATGATTCCTTATCTAGATCTCCGTCATTCTCACCGCTTCGTGCTCGACACACGACTTTCTTCGACTTTCTTCAAGCTGCGACACAAGGCGAATACGACCTACGCATCCGAATCACATTTCTTCCCGCTCTCACCGCATCTTTCCTTCATATTACCTATCTTTTACTCCAGTCCGCCTCGCACTCTCGGACAATGTTTACCGACACAAAGCCGCATACGCAGCAGCCGTTCGCCCTCCCTTTGTGTACAATCCATTACCGGCACCCCCGAGGTCGCCTTCACTATACAAAAACTAGACCAGCCGACGGGTAGCGCGCATGTATATAACACAGCCCTCCTTCTCATAGAGGAGAGCATCGATTTCCATCCAGGGATTTTCTCTCCACTTATTCTCATTTCTTACTCAGTGGTGTGCTTTCTCTGCCCTTGGAGATCGCTCTGTGGAACCGTCGTCCACGCGATCCCAGTCGATCTCTCCCGCGTCTGGCTATCTCAGACAACCTCTTTTTCCTCTCGTTCTACCTCTCTCTTCCCTGCCTGGACGACATTACCACCCCTGCAGCCACTAAACTAGTTTCACCAAAGCTGCAGCCGGACGTACAGAGAAATTGTAATAAAAGTTTGTTAGTCTGCTGAAATATTATGCTCCAGTGTGTTGCCGCGTGTCTGTGGCTAAGTTTCCGGAAAAGAGAAGGAAGGGGAGAGGAGAGGCTGTGAAGGCGAGAAGTGATGGGATGTGAATGGGCAGAGAAGAAAATGTGTCACAGGCGCGCCGACGCAGTTGTTCCGCTCCGGTCAAAGCGTACTAAGCGTACCTCCGAAGTATGCCTTGAAGTACACGTCACAGAACTAGGTGCTATCGTGGAACTTTTGGGTAGATTTAAGTCATGAAAAGAATTTCAATAAGGCATTGCTATGGCTAAGCTAAGATGGGGATATTGCGAGCGCTAACGATCCGATATTCGTCGAAACAACGGGCATCTACAACGGATACCGCAACGGAGAACATACGCACAGTAAACTACTGTAACAAAGAGAAAACGCCCTTGAGAGGACGAGTAAACGCAATTCATGATGTACCTATCAGGCAAGTGCGACAATAAAAGAGAAAGTAAGCGCACCGCTCCTCAGCCGCCAGCTCATCGTGATCCCCGAACACGTCCCCATGTCATCTGGGTCACTGCTTCATCATCCATGTGCAGCCAAAATTCCCCTGCGTCGCCATCTCCGTACGAATGAACAACATTGACCCCGCATGCAGATTCGCCATGATGGTAGAGCACTCCATAGAGCTTGTAATCCTGTGGCTCTGAGCGTTGTTGAGCATCGGGTGCCATAATGTCTGAAATGACTAAATAACGAGATAATTCTCAGCCTCGGTTGCCACGAAAAGATGAAAGATCGTACCGAGTGGGATTTCGAGGTCCGGTTCAACTTTCCGATCTTCATTATACCGCCCGCAGTTGCATCGCATCGGTAACGCTTGAGATTGAGAACGAGAACGGGTGGAAGCGCCGAGATGAGCATTTGCTGCCTCGCATAGCGAAAGCCGGATAAGCCGTCCTGCATGGGCCGTGACTGGCAGACGCGCATGAGGGCATCTTCAACGGCGAGTACCGAAACAGGCTGTGAACAGTTTGGACGTTAGTCACCCTCAGGAGATGCATGCGGATGGCACGAGGAAGGAGGAGACACGGACCTGGATATCGAGATGGATTGATTGCCAGTCTTCTGGAAGGCCAACGTCGGGGTGGTTTGGCGCGCGGACGGGCGAACGGACTTCCCCCGAATATGCGCCTGGTAGGTGTCTCGGCGGTGAAATTGGCCTATCCATGTCCGGGCATTCTTTATCAATCCAAAGTTCAGAGCAGAGAGATGAAATAATTGACGCACCATGAAACCTTGACTTCCCACCTCACCCAGTGGCCAGGCCAGACTGAGTCGCCTCGCCTTCCTCTACTTCACGTGCAGAACAGGCATACTGGTGAACACTAATAGAAGCAAGTACCGCGGGCAACTCTTCGTCGAGCGCATTAAGGTATAAACAAAGAAACACTTCCGTATCCTGCTGTTCGCCGTCCTATACAGATTACGCCCTCACAAATCAGCAACAGGAGGCCGCTACGTGAGCACAGGAACGTACAAGTAAGGGTTTGAGCTTCCTCTTCTCCTTCATCGCATCATACAAGTATGTTGGTTTGATCAAATCAGCAATGTTATCGTCTTTCCTCTCCCCGTCGGCCATCAATGTTCCGCCTGCGGCCGGCTGGGACTGCTGTTGCGTCGAAGGCGACTTACTCCTCGATTATGAATTCGTTGAAAAATCTCACCGTGGCGTCCACGAGTAGTGGTTCACCATCACCAGTTTTGGGGACTCCTGCTCCGCGCTGCCCCTTCAGATCGCCCAGTTCCCTATTCACGAGTACACAAGCACACAGGTGCGGAAGCGTGACATTGCCAGTTGCATGAGGGGCGGGGATAAAGGAAGCGACGGTGGGGAACGAAGTGCGATGAATAGGAGACAGCGGCGACAACACCTGCATCGTGTGCTTTCGATGGCGTGTTCGGTAGGGATGTTGGGATTGGTGCTAGTGTAGGGGTAGGGGTAGACAAAACTTGATTAGTTCCTGGTTACGCACTTGGTGCAAATATTCCAAGTCCTGCAGCTCGCTTCCTTCTGAAGGATGAGAGAACGTCGCGGTCGAGGTAATGTATTGCGTCGCAGCGGCCACAACAGCTGTCGGTGATGCACTTGTTGGACGAGAGCCGGAATGAACTGGGTTGGTCGGGGGAGTCGTGTCAGGGCCGTGAGAGGCCGCTCCGATTTCGCTGGTCCCGTTGGATTAGAGGACGAAGGCGGTTCAATGATAGTTCAAATTCCTGACGAAGAGTATGCGGTTGGCGCCGGGAGGTACCTTGGCCCAAAAAAGAGAGGTTAGATATGTTACTCTGATGAGCGATAAGCTGTACGAACAGGTTGTCTTTGCATTGACATCTTGTGTGTTTTTGAGGAGTGAGAGTGAGTGAAGTGGTTGAGTTTGAGTACCGAGGGGCGGTTGGCAAATAGTACTGTAAGTCACGTGCCCGATTCGAACGCACGGACTTACTGCAGCCCCGGCCCGCTACAACTGCATTTGTCGACGACGCTCGCATCCATGCATCCATGTGACTTGCTCGACGTAACTTACCAATGGTCCACTCCAAATATTAGCCAGCATATTCAAAAGTCTGAGGGCTGACCGCTTAATCAAGAGCTTCACGAGTTCCTATCACTCGCGTCCTCAATTCTACCCACTGCGAGTTCTCACCAAAGCAGAAATTTTAATGAGTCGGTGAAATATCTTCAGCTTATTACACGGCGCTGACTTGCATTCGCTCTGCAGGCGCACTTGAATGCTTGCATGTTTCTTGTATGAGGATTGAAATGAGGATGAGAAGTCAGGCACGTCCCGCACGTGTCTTTGCCAGTATCTACTTTTATGCCTGCACAGGCATCTCGCCACTGGGCGAATCATCGGTATCAATATGTGTCAGCATATTAATACTCGTGTTTCGCCCAGCTCAGGTGAACATGATGCTCGGTGGGGTGGTGGATTAAATTCCAAAATCACATTCGGACACGACGGAAAGCGGCTGACAGTAACTGCGGGCAGATATAAAGCCTCGCCCCGCGCAAGGTTATTTCTCTATCGTACACTCTTACACTCTCGACATTTCAGACTCGCAGCTCGCCATTCACAAAAATGTTCCACATCGTCCTCGCAATCGCCTCAAGGTTTCTCTACTTCGGAAACGCGTTACAAGGTTTTGCCCGCGGGATCCTTGCGCTCAGAAACCTCGGTGTCATCTCTTCCCATCTTATTCCCGCCATATCTCCTCCTCCACCTATCGCGCTTCTGGATGCTCCTGTACATGTCCCCATTGTGGGACTTCCAGAGGAGATCATTCCGCCTTACCCCTCCGCGGGCCTCATCGCCCTTGAACGTATCGGACGTCAGCCTCCACCCTTTGCCTCGCCCATTCCCAGCTATCAGTCTTCTCTTATCACAGTATCGTCAAGCCAGCTCCCCATTTTTCTTTCTCTTTTCATCATCATGCTGGCAATTATCTCCGGATTCGTCATCGTCCTACCAGAAATCATAGACTATTTCATGAACGTTGCCAAGTCAAGAAATATTACCAAGTTCGTCAGATCCGCCGGTCATCTGCTCCAATGGGTGATTGGACCGGTGCGTGCCTATCGCATGTCAAATGTCGCGAACGAATTACCTACCCTGACGCCTTAGATTATCGCTATCCTGCAGTGGTGCGGTCTATTGGCCGCGCAGGACACTCGGACACCTCTCATAAATGCGATTTACGAGCAGATTACACGCGGTGCTGCCGGATACGACGATCTCGTCGACTGCGGCGATATAACCTATGACCACGTCGAAGGTCAAGTGGTCGCGGACGTATCACTTCGTAACCCGGACCTGGCTCACGACGAGATCCCGGAGGAATATAGGCTCAGGCTCCAGAAGATCTACAACCAATTCGTCGACTCTCAGAATTTCTTCCGTGAACAGCTGGACCGTTCACGCGCTCAACAACAAGAGTTACACACCGACCTACTTGCCGCCGAACGCGAGCGCGAGAGACTCGAATCCAAGCGGCAGGGAGCCAAAGCTCGCTGTGCGGAAGCTGAAGTGATCGTGTCCAAGCTACGTGCAGACCTCTCGGCCGCGATGGAACACCTAGATCGCCAGACGGGGGTTGTGTCGAGCAAAGACGACATAATCCAATCTGTCACCGAGAAGTCGCAGGTGGCGCATGTCAGGCTCAAGTACGCAGAAGACAAGATTACGCACCTGAACGCCAAACTGCAAAGCGAACGTGATCGTCGGCACCGTAAAACGAAAGAACTGTTGGATGAGCAAGCCAGGGCCCAGGATCGTCACGAATCGGAGATACGCCGTCTCAAACAAGAAGCTCAGGATGCGCAAGAGCAGCTAGACTCTTTACGGAGTAAGATGTCGGAGCTTCATGCGGATGGACGATCCCCCTTGGACCACGATCATTCAGCCCTGTACCGAGATCATTGGGTGGCCCTGGAGAAGTTGTTTACATGGATGCGCCAGGGAGAATGCGACACCTCCCAGCCTCCACTTCCCCCGGAACACATCTATGACACCGATGGCCCGCCTATCAGCCCCGCCGCCAACGTCGACTCCGAGTCTTCTCCCCTCTCTACCAAACGAGATCACTGGGTGGCGCTGGAGGAATTGTTCGGGTGGATGCGCCAGGAAGAATACGAAAGCGCTCAGGATGCCGTGAAGCCAAACGAAGAACAGGAGAGCCAGAGCCGCCTGCAAGACGAATTAGCAGCGACGAAGGAGCAGCTGTGCCTGGTCGAAGAGGAGTACCTTTCGGTGCGTTGTGATATCGATCAATCAAGAGAGGCACTCCGGGAGGTGAAGAGTCATGTTGTGTCCCTTCAATTCGAGTGGGAAATGTGCAAGGCCCTGGTGCGGGAAGCACAAGAAGCACGGCGTTCCAGCTTGACCGAGCTTGCCGAAGTTATCGAACTCCTACGCGTGAGCCAAGCCGAGTGGGAAGAGTCGCAATTCAGATGTTCTCAAGTCACGTTCTTATGTGGGGCACTACAGGAGCGCGTCACGGAGTTGGAAGCCGAAACCAAGAAGGGATTGAAGAAGTGCCCAGCGATTACACCAGGCCACACCAATTCCGAGTATCGTTCTTGTTGTCCTAGGTATGGTACAGGTATGTGTGCGCACCCGATTTACGCCGTCTTGTAAGCTCATGAATATTTTCAAGCACCATCGGATGTCGAAGCAATCACACACGAACACGAACTCAACTTGCAAGAGTCAGACTCCATAGACATGATCGTCCCACCACTGCAACCCTGGATTTTTGACTTCTCTTTGCCAGCTTCACCGTCACCTAGTTCCCTGTATCTTAACCCTCAGCGTTCAGCGATATCACCCACTCCCAGCGATATCCATTCCCACTCGTTTTGTCTTTCAGATACAGGTATGTGAATGCTCCTTCTGTGGATTCGTACACTGATGGTCTCAATGTCGTCAGATATTCATTCCATCATATACAATAGTGACTCATTCCTCATTGAGTTGTCACTGGCGGTCCGATCTTGCGATTCTAACTCAAGCCATCATTACGAAGTCGGACTAGGCAATGAGCAAGATGTACAGCAGAGCACAGAGCTAGGGCGCTCTGCGGTTGATCCTGACTTTACATGTGAGTGTCCATACACGCATGACTCTCAGCAACAGATCATTTATCCTTTTTAGATTTGGGCCATCTGCCGCCACCGTCCTCTCCCTCGTCAGCGGGTGTCTCGCGTCTTCTATCTCCCATTTACCGGACATTCCTGTCAGAAAGGAATAGCCTTGGTTCAATGGACTGGCCACCCATTGGATCAGCGCTATCTCCCGGAAGCGGGAATGTTCGGCAGGACCGTGAAGAAGACGTCGGTTTTGAGGTGAGCAATATCCCTTTATGGATCGATCGGATCACTTACGTTACGGAGAAGGACGGCACGGATGACCCGATTCTTTCTTATCAGGAGTCACTTTCACCATTCCAGGAACCCGATCCTATGGACAGAAGAGGTATGTTATTTTAGTTATTAAGACGGTTGCTAAATCACACCTGTGGCACTAGATCCCAAACCACAGATCTCATCCATCATTACCCCCAGTTCACCGCCGATTCAGAATTTCTCCCGTACGTTGTGAACACTTTCCGCTGACGAACGTCGAATTGACATTTCCGTTTCTTTGACGCCAGATCGTGAAGTAATATATCCATTGCGGCAGGATCGCTATAGTGTTACGAAAACCTCACCAACTTCTTCAAGTAACCGCCAAGATGTCCCCATACGACCACCTCACCATTCCCTACCACCTCTGAGGAATTTACCGCCACCACCTCTTCTGGAATTGCAAGACTCGGTCAGCATCGACTCTGTCTCTGACGGATCAGTTCAACTGCGGAAAGGCCGCCGGCGCGCCAGCCACCGTCGCGGTTTCTCACATTTGCATGGTATACCAGTACCGAAGCTTGACTATGATCTCCCCGCAGATTTTGGTGAGCTCGTGCTACGATCAAGGCCGGCCGTCTCCACTCTACTGACTTTGGTGATCGGGGGCAGTCCCTCCTAGCTTTAGGCGCATCGCTCCAACACGGCAGATGGACGATTTCGCATTTCTGATACCGCTAGACTGCCACACTAGCACGCCCGCGGCGGCTAGGAGAAGAACAAGAACAGGCCAAACACACTCATAGATAGTACTGCCGCGCTCGGTGTTAATGGTAATCTAATACGATATTTTTTATAAATTAAATAATTAGTTATTATCTTATAATATCTAAAACGAATAGAACAATTACAAATTGGGTGATCTAGATCATGGTCTTTGTGTCAGCTTGCCATTTTGCCACTGCTGCCGCTCGTTCCTGCCGCTCGCTCGTTTTTCTTTTGCCCTCCCTCCACTCCCACAAACTCTTGCGTGTCTCCCAGAGCCAAGAACACCAGTTCTCGTCCAGGCGCCTAACGAAAGCACCAATACACATTACCTCGTCAAGCCGGTCCCAGTCAACACTTCCAGGCCCAGTCTGAACACGCAACGAGCCTGCAGCGCGATGGAGTTCTCCCGCCCACCCGCGTAGCTCACAGGCTCCCCGTGTCCCGGCCAGGCCAGAAAGTGCTTAGCGCTTTGCCCACACTACTCCGTTTTTTCCTTTAGCCGTATCAATTTCTCATTGTAGACTGCGTAGTACAATGCTACTCTACACAACTGTGAGATTGCTGAGCGTGACTCAAAAGATTTTTTAATTGGAATATCCCTTTAATCGATCCAAGCACATTTCAACATGCTGATGCATGTCTGAACATCACTGCTTCAAATTGACCTCATCTACTGGGTTATCAAACTTGAACATGGGTGTAACAGGCGCTTCTGATACAGTTGGCCCGCTCCGGTCTGAGCGTTCAGCGTGTACTTCTCAAGTACACCTAACAGAACTGGGTGCTTTTCGTCGCATCTAGTGCGTAAATACAAATCACAAAAAAGCATATCAATAAGCCTTTGTCACTGCTACGCTAATGCTTTAATATTTGTCGAGACATGGGCATCTGCACCGGATATCCCAACGGAGAACAAACACACAGTAAGTTACTAAAACAAAGAGAAAACGCATTCGAGAGTACGAACAAAGGCAATTCATGATGTATCTATCGGGGAAGTGCGACAATAAAAGAGAAGGTAAGCGCACCGCTCCTCAGCCGCCCGCTCAGTACCATGCTCCCCGAACACGTCCTCATGTCGCATCCGGGTTACTACTTCATCATCTATGTGCAGCCAATCCTCCCCTGTGTCGCCGTCTCCGTTCGGGCGAAGGATATCAACCGAATAGTGGCCGCTACCTGCAGAATCGCCGTGATGGTAGAGCACTCCATAGATCTTGTAATGCGGTGGCCCTGAGGGAGGTTGGGCATTGGGTACCATAATGTCTGAAATGGCCAAATCACGAAGTATTCTCAGCATCGACTATCGCGAGAAAGCTGAAAATCGTACCGAGTGGGATTTCGAGGTCTGGTCCAAACTGGATCGACTTTCCGATCTTCATTAAACCACCCGCAGCCGCATCGTATCGGACGCGGTTGAGATGGAGGACGAGTACTGGAGGAAGCGCCTCGATGAGAACTTGTTGACTTGCGTTGCCCAAACCGGACGCGCCAACTTGCACAGACTGCGGTTGTGAGAATGCGCGAGGGTGTCCTGAACGCTGCGTATCGAGTCGTGCTGTGGGCAGAGTCCTGAGGTTAGTCACCGAGACATCCGAGGGGATAGCACGAGGAGGAAGTAGGAGACACGGACCTGGATGTCGAGATGGAGTGATCGCCAATCTTCTGTAGGGACAAGGTCGGGCTGGTTTGGCGCGCGGACGGGCGAACGGAACTTCCCTCCGAATATACGCGTGATAGGTGACTCGACAAAATTGGCCTATTCATGTCCGTACATTCTTTATGAATGGCATGTTGAGTACAGAGAGATGAAATAATTGGCGCACCATGAAATCTTGACTTCCCACCTCAGTCTGACCCGACTGAGACACCTCACGTCCTTCCACTTCAAGTGCATCACTGGCAGACTGGCGACCACTAATAGGAGGAGTAGCGTTGGCAACTCTTCGTCCAGCGCGTCAAGGTATAGAGAAAGAAACTCTTCCGCATCCTGCTGTTCGCCTCCTATACACAAATCAGTAACAAGAGGCCGCTACGTGAGCACGGGAACGTACGAGCAAGGGTATGAGCTGCCTCTTCTCCCTCATCGCATCATACAAGTACGTTGGTTCGAACGAATCGACAACGTGATCGTCCTTCTTCTCTTCATCGGCCCTCGATGTTCTGGCTGCGGCTGGCTGGACTGCTGTTGCGTCGAAGGCGACTCCTCCTCGACTATGAATTCCTTGAAAATCTCACCGTGGCATCCACCAGGGGTGTTACCCCACCACCAGTCTGAGGGACTCCTGCTCCGCGCTGCCCCTTCAGATTGTCCAATTCCTTGAACAGGTTCCAGAATGGGGGGGAATTCACAAGTAGTTGCAAGACGGCATTCGCGAAGCACGTATTCCTGGTATTCACGAGTCCACGAGCACGTGGGCGTGGAAGTGTGGCACTGCCAGTTGGATGAGGGGCGGGGATAGAGGGACCGATGGAGGGGGGCGAGAGATTGGAGACAGAGGTGACGCCTGCGTCGTATGATTCGGACGGCGTGTTCGGTAGGGATGTTGAGATTGTTGCCATTGTATGTATAGGTGCATGAGTGAATGGGGTAGACAAAATTTGACTAGTTCCTGGTTCTGCACTGGTGCAACTATATCCGGTCTGCTGCTCGCTTGCTTCCAGAGGATGAGACAACGTGCGTCGGCGATATCTTGCGTCGCAGTGGCGCAACAACTGTCGGTGATGCACTTGTTGACGAGAGGTGGAAGAACTGGGTTGGTCGATGGAGTGATGTCGGGGCCGTGAGAGGTTGCTCCGATTTCGCCGGTTGTCGTTGGATTAGAGGACGAAGGCGGTTCTACGGCTTTATTCACTTGCTCTGTTGCCTCGAGGCGGTGTTGGCGCCATCGGTTAGTGGGTAAGACGAGGCTCGGGTGAATGTGTGTAAGGAGAGGAACAGGAACGTGAGGGGCCGAGTCTGGGCGATGGCTAGCGAGGTTGCAGATTGGATACGACGACGGCTCCTACAGATTTGAGTCGATAATCGGTGGAAGCGAGAATGCAGTCGGGGCAGCATCGGTGTCTTGATGTAACGCGATGTAAGGATGGCGGATCCATCTGAGAGTACGGACAGGTTGCTGTTATATCCTTCGTTCCTTGCTTTTTGAACAATCTCGTTCCACAACGGACAGAAGTCATGCTGCAGCTTGGAACGGTATTGCTTATGTCGAGTTTGGAAAGTATATCAAAAGTACAATTGAGGAACGGGGATTGGCGAGTAAAGTGAATGAGGATGGCAAGTAACACGTTATCACCTCCAAGAGCGATGTTGTCCCGAAGGTCTTGCTCCTGTAG
>WTXE01000644.1:0-12453 GCA_022496225.1 Russula aff. rugulosa BPL654 | reverse complement strand
CCCATGCTCCTCAGACCCTCTCCGAGCGTTCCGCGTCCCTGCTTGCCCTCCGCGACACACGTGTTTTATCCCTCTTGCTCAAGCAATTCTCGCCCAAGCTCGAGACGGAGGACACCATCGGACTACTCATCAAACTCGTTGGTGGTGAGACTGACGCCAGTGAGCCTCGGCTTGCCTAGGCGGATAAGGGTGCTCGTGATAAAGATCATACGTAGGTAAGGCTCTATACCTTTTTTGGCGCTTGCTTTATTGGTGACCATGCGATCCTCCATCCGTATACAGTATATGTGTCAGGCTTTGTAGCGATGTCGAGTTCATGTGCAATGTCTGGCAGCGTTACGATGTCTTGGCAACCGGCAGTGACACCAGCACAGCAGCGCCTGTCCTCACCCTCCTCATATCCGCCCACAACCTGTTCACGTCACGCCCCGCCTGCTCGGCGTCTCTGCGTAGATGCTCGGAGTGGGGGTACCTGCGAGCGACTCCCGATCGCACTTTCATGGCGCCACAGCTTGGGCAGCGTCACGGAGATGGTGGCGATGGTTGTCAGCGGGACGGTGTCGAACGTCGTTGGGATGATTGGCACCGAGGCTCGCTTGAGGGTGCAAACTGCAGCGATGAAAGTGCAATGGTGCGTCTCCCCAATCGACGTTCTGCCAATGGGCTGCCAACCTTCTCCCTTCATCGTCCTCTCCGTATTAGCATCGATCAGCTCGATAGAGCTGATGCGCCGCTCATCCCAGAGGCGTACACATATCTCCTCTGCGTCCAATACCTCGTCTCACTCTCCGATGGCCTCACAGGGTATAGCTTCCCTCTCTACAACACCATCGTGGTCCAAAAATTACCCACGGGTTCAACCGAGCCTGTGTGTGCAGGGCCCACTCGACCCTATGACGCTCCTCGAGACCAAGCCAGCCCGCTCTGGGCTAAAAACTGTGCACGCGATGCTGAACGCTGGCTGGCCCGCACATCTTGTGACCCTCTCCTTCCACTTTTCCATCGTCTCCGACCCCTCTTGGGTGACGTCCTAGGCGCCCTGTAGACGCTCGCTCACTCGCTCGCTCCACAGGGTGTCTCACTGCCCACGTGACGCGTTCCTCACTTCCCCGCCAAGGCCGCACTCCCACACTGGCTCGGCGAATCCAGGGCAAATCGCAACATGCTTCATCTGCGTTACGCCTCTCCGTCTCAATTGAGGGACTCCAGCTCGGTTTGGTGGGAGGTGGCAGAGGCAGCGCCGCACCACAGCCACCGGGACTTTAGCGCGTAATTTGGGGTGCTTACGGACACTCGCCGCTGCCGCGCTTTTCCTAGCTGGAACCTTGGCACAAGTTAATTCGCGGTACTTGCCACACGTGGCACTGCGCCTGGTTCAGCACCCCTTGGTACTGGTGCAGTTGCTAGTTCGCCAAGCAAGCGTGGTGGAACATACATTGAAGGGAAGATGAAACAGCTCCAACAGAGGCTCGCCTGGGGGGCGTCACTGTGCTTAATATTCAACGTCTCGTGTATCGGCCACCTCATATTGCATGGGACACCATTACTTCATACCTTCTCTTCATTCTCCGTCACCCCGCAGTGCCGCCGCTCATCCGCGCATCCACGTACAAGCGACCCGCACTCTAGATGACATCCTCGAATTCCCGCGAGACCTTATGGCAGCTCCAAATGTTCTTCAAGCGGCTGTGCAGCGTCGCGTGCTGGACGTTCTGGCACAGCAGATGATACTGGTTGGACTCGCATCGAGCGCGAGCATGGAGCTCCGCCAGTAGGAATGCATCCTGTATATGCCACCCGTATATGCCATAATTCGTTCTTTTCCTTCCGGTTCTTCCGAAGCTATACCTACTACTCTCTTGCCGAAACCGGTGAGTTATCTCCCTCGTTTTTCTTCGGCTCTTCGTGTCTCAATCTCTTCGGGTAGTGTACGAGGTGCTTGTTGTCGAGTCGTTTTCGGAGATGTGGGACGCTAAAGAGTACAGTGCACAAGTCTATTATTTAAGCGTTTCCTGTAAGCTTCCCTTTGATCTACACCAGCACCAAGCGCCAGCTGACACAGCCAGTTTCCAGTTCTCCGATTTCTTATTTGCTTTTCATGTTCACTATCGCACATCAATACTCATTTTTATCTGGCAGAACTGTTGTACAGTCACTCTTCACTAATTATCATAGCCTAGTCATAGCGTAGCTGACAATATAGGCAACTATTATTTGCTATTATCGTGCTGTAAGTCCGACCATCAACTGAGTATCAGTGATAATAGTATCGGATTATGGGGAGTAATACTTCCGAGAGATAACTGGAGATAGTCAACTGGCGAGCAATAGACTGCCGATAGTTTCCAGTAGCGTACGTAGGTCTTTCCTGATGTAGAATTTGAAACGCAGTGATCTCCGTAGAGATGGTAGCCTGGTCCAAGAGGGCCTTTCGGCGTTTGACAAGGACATCCGACAACTTGATTTTTTCATCCAGTCCGCCGCCTACGTTCTTCGATGTACGCGTCCCTGAAAATAGCATGTTAACAAGAAGCCATGAAGCAGATGAAGACTACGTACAGAATTCGGTCTTTGCATACGATTGGATAAAAGTCGCAGCAACTACAAACATCCTGCAGCATGAGAGTAAGGATTCGTGCCTGTTCGGATTCCGACTTGATGGATTAAGTGTCCTCATCATGTGCAAAATCAAACGCATTATGCATGGCTCGGAGTAGGGTTTGGACATTGTCGTCATTTTGATACTATCCAATGGCGTCTACCATCCAGACGAATATAGCATGAGCATCTCGTTCGCAAGATGACACAAATGGACGTGCCTTGGGGATTGCTAAATGTAAGCCGTGAGCCATCTTCGTGAATGGGGAAAGCTGAGCGTGCAAGTTAGTTCAGCCAAGTACGTCAAAAAGGGCATTACGCGCACCTCCGGAATTGGGCCCAACGCATCCATCACCCACTTGATCCTCTCGACGGCCCCTTCCCACATATACGATCGGTAAATTATCTCTTCCGGACTCTGTGGCATGGTCGGGCTAGTTTCGGCGGGTTGGTGATGCGACGAGGGTAAAAAAGGTTCGGCGACGGGGAATTGAATGGGTCCCGGCATAGTAGTAGTCGGTCCACTTTCGACGGGTCGGTGATGCGACATGCGTAAAAAAGGTTCAGGGACGGGGAATCAAATGCGTCCTGGTATAGTAGCTTCTTCGACGGTAGAATAGTTATCTTCGGTTGGTATACTTGGGGGCTGTTGTGCAGGTTCGGACTCGGAGGCGTAATGTTGACCGTTATGTGAAGCGTGCCACACTCTACATAACAGTCAATATTGACCGGCTGCGTCGACCGCGCACCTCCCACAACTCCGTTCTCGAGTACACAAGGGATATCTGCACACGAGATGTTCAATTGATAGAATGATTCTCGAAAAAACGAACCACGTTGAGGGGATAGGGGTATCTCCATCTCATTGATCCCTATAAGGATGTCTGGATGTGCAGACCGCTACGCATAGAGACAAATTGTGAGATGTGAAGACGGTGTACAAGACTGAATGGAAGTTTTAGGCATAAAGGTTGAGGAAAGAGAGAAGACAACTTCAAGACGTACAATAGATCCAGGTTCTGGTTTCACTCGCCATCTGCCCCTCGAGCCGAACGTCTGCGGTTTTCGCCACTGTCTCAGGGTTGGTCCGGTTGGATATAGTGACGAAGACCTTCCTCTTGAAGAAAAGATATTTCGTGATACTTGGTACATTATCACTCGAAGGACTAAGAAAAAGATTAAAATAATATCGAGGCATCAAGGAATTGGGAAATATTAATAAACGCGAACCTGTCACCCCACGCGTTGCTCGGATAATCTCCTGTGCGATTGGCTATATCGTGAGTGCTGTTCGAGGATAGTTCTTGACCAATATGACTACACAAAGAAGGAATTGAAGCACCGTCGTCGCAAGCTTTGCGATTCAGGAGCATTTGGTTATTATAGAATATAACCAAATGTTCCTGAATCGTAAAGTGTGGCCATTCTACTCCCATACAAGAGAGTTGGTGCGTACTACTGGAGGAGGGGATGAGTGACGGCTCGAGCGTCTATATCTATATCTAGACACTTATTCCCATGGCTTTATCGGAGAGTGCCGCTGCGAGCGGTACCGAGAGACATCATTCCCACCAGTTATTACAACTACTGTACCAGCAGCAGCAGCACTACGCGTTTGCTACCTTCAAGGATCTCCTTCTGTTCGGTAATGGAGAGCATCCACAATTAGTACAACTCGAGTACTTCTACAAGACCTTGATCGAGAGCGTACTCACGAACGACAACCAACTCTTCCTCAAGATCACGGTGTGTCTCTCCTTCCCTTTACCTATTCCGAGACCTGTATGCCAATAATTGTCATCAAGTACTCTCATGTTCACAACATTCCGAGCTCCACTCTTCCTCAAAACACTCCGAGTACTCCGCTTTCCCGCTTGCCCTCCGCAGCACCCGCATTGTCTCCTCTCACTCAAGCGATTCTCCTCCGAGCTCGAGACGGAGGCCAAAATTACCCTCACACTACTCATCAACTCACTATCGGCGAGACTGATTTTGGTGAGCATCGGCCTGCGTGGATGAGAGGGGTGCTCGCGATGGAGATCATGCTTGGGTAAGCTCTATACCTCAATTCTGGCACATTGGCTTACTGGTGACCACGCGATCTTCTACCCGTATATAAGTTATGCGTGCAGACTTTGTAGCGATGCCGAGTTCATGCCGAGTTACTGGCAGCGCCTCTAGCGCACGCTCTTCATCTTCCTCATATCCGCCTTCAAGTGCCTGGTCACCTCACGTCCCACCTTGCTCGACGTCTCTGTGCAGATGCACGGTGTGGGTATTCCTGCGAGTGACTCTCAATCGCACCTTCATAGCTACCACGGCTTGGACAGCATTGCGGAGAATGTTGGCGACGGCTGCCAGTGCGACAGTGTCGAACGTCGTTTGGATGATTGGCACAAAAGGCCGGCCTGGGCGTTCAAACTGCAGCAATGAGAATATAATGGTGTGTCTCCCCGATCAACGTTCCACCGACAGACTAGCAACCTTTTCCCGTCGTCGTCGTCTTCTTTCTGTTAGCATCGATCAGCTCGACAAATGCGGATGCACCGCATATCTCCTCGGAGCGCAATTCCTTGTCTTACCCTCCGACGGCCTCGCTGGGTATATCTTCCCTCTCTACAACGCCCTCGCGGTCCAAAGCCCCCCGCGCGTTCGACTGGGCCCGTGCGTGCACCCGGCGCGCCCAACCCTACTACACTTCCCTACAGAATACCGACCAGCCCGGCTGGGCCACGGCGATGCTGAACTTAGGCTGGCCCGTGCTTCTCACATCCCTCTCCTTCCTCCTTACCACGAACCTCTCCGACTCCATCTCCGGTGACGTTCTATTCTAGCCAGGCTAGCCTCCTCGGCACACCTTAGATGCCCACCCCACGTGACGTGTTCCTAGGCACTCCCGCGGCGCATCGTCGCCGCTCGACGAATTACAACACGCTTCATCTATGTTGCACCCCGTCTCACTCGAGGGACCCACCTTCGCACCCTCGGCTTCGCGAGAAGTGGTGGAGGTGGCGCCGCACCACAGCCACCACGAGTTAGCCTGCCAATTTTGGCGTGCTTACGATCCCGAGCGCTCGTCGTTTTCGCGCTTTCCCTAGCTTGGACGCTTGGCTCTAGCCTCTAGGCGGTTCGTGATACTCGAGGTGCTCCAAAATGTAGATTACGTTATTACCAGACACGGCCATCCGTTACTTAGACGGGCGATGATGTCACCACTGATTGTGAATTTGTGATGTTATCAAATCACTACTAAAAGTACAGAAGAGTAGCTCCTCCAGTGTACCCGAGGAATTCCTGCCAGGAGGTTTATTACTAGTAATTGATGGAAAGGTTGACACAGTACGGGAGGGAGTGGACGATGAATACCGTAAGCATCGCTTCAGGTAAAGAAAGGATGTCGTACGAGACAACACGGCATTTTATCAAGATATCACAGTACTGTAGTCGGATACACGATACGGTAGGGCCAACTTCCGTTCCGAGTCCTTACCAATCTGAGCCCCGATGCCCACATGGGACTCTGGAAAAATTACTATCCGCGAGCGAGTACATTGGCATGTGCTCCTATGACCTTATGGTACGTAGAGATGACGCCCTTGGAAGTCGGAATACCCTCGAAGAGCAGGTCGATGGGATTTTCGGTAGCACCACACGCGATCTTTGGAGACATCATGACGCTACGGGAGAGGCGAGGGCGGGAAAACCATAATGGATAGGTGGCATACTGTATGCCTTTATGACCCAATCCCATCCCAAAGTACAGTACTATCGACTTTTGCTTATGCTGGGATATTTAAGTCAGGACGTCCTCATTCCGGAAGTAGGGAAAACAGAAAACCGAAGTGCGTAGAAGAAGACTCCAATGGCGATTGCTGAATTGCCAGCTGTGATAACTTAGGAAATTCGAGTTCTCGGCAAGTCGACCAGTTTACCAGTTTACCGGATGTCACCGGTAAATGGGTAGCCGGTACCGGTACTGTAGTACAGTATATCAGAATCCTCGATGATAACGATATAACCACATCCTGACATTTTTTCCTCCGTATACTGCAGGTGGCTGAAATGCGCGTGGGAGACTCTCTCAACCAAGAGTCTTAGTAATTCTCGACACCGGATGATATGCGTAACACCACACATTCCCATTTCCGCTGGGTCCTACCGACTCCTACGTTGGGATCCACATCCCCACTTTTTTGCCCATATCCGCATCGACTGTGACGCTTCCAGGGTGGTTCCGAGTATCCTTTCTAAGCTTAAGCGGAAACCATTGATCTTGTCATCTCATTTGTCCCCGGTGTCCTGTATATGATGTAGGTCGAACGCCTCTATCTCACGTAAAAACCGATCAAGAGCCCGTGCGCTGGATTTCGAAGCTCGTAGCTCGTTCGTGCCCTTCGTGCGCGCCATGTACGATGTTACAAGTGTCGATGCACCGCCGAGGATTGAGACTGCAACAGACGTCTAGCATCGGTGATAAGGATAACTATGGAACAGAGAAAGATTTATATAGTACGTACAATTTTACCGCCTAGCGCTGCACCAAGGGCGGTACCATCGGGGCTTGTAGAGCGAAGGCAACGTTTTGCGCCCCCAGCCTGAAATTTTTGCTGTATAACACACGTACGTGTACGAGTGTCAATAAAGGATCTCCTGCGCGTATCTTACTACTCACCTTTCTGCGTGGCCTTGAAAAGCTCTGCTCTCGCCACGGTGACGGTTTGGTCTAAGCGCTGACGAACAGTTTTTTTCGCGGTACTGAGAGAAAATCCAGGTAGGACAATCAGCCGCCCATGACATCAGAAAACTCATAATCGGGGAACAAACATACAGGAACTCTGTCATCAAACGGATGCCATACCGCTTCACTGTCAACCTGACCTTGGCCAGTTAAGTCGCTCGCACGTTGTTGTAGCCCTTCCGTGGGTGAAGATGCCTCTGCTGGTTGTTCTCGTGGGACAGGTTTTTGTGTTTGAGGTGCAGGGATAGCATGGGCGGTAGCATGAGTCAGCAAAAAGCACGTTTTATTTTATTTTTATGCACACCCAGGACAGTAGGTGCCGCGCAGGGAGCGGCTGCATCTGATGGGGCCTCTGCCCTCGGGTGATGGGGTAGCGTGAGTATCATGGATAGGAGACGACGACGAAGCTAACCGATGAAGCATGTTACTGTATGCGCGGTGCCAAGCACCGTCGATGCAGGGGTGGAGTCGCGTCGGCCCTTCCTTGAGGTGGCTTCCTCCAGGATAGACGACACGGTATGTGTTGCGCCTGCCGGGGTATTTGGCGAATCATGATGATGGTACACATAGGACGTCGAACGTGGATTCGGGTCGAGGTGATGTTGTGTACGGACTACTGCAAGGGAAGAGGAGAAGGAGCTCGAGTCCGTTCAGTCTGAGCTGCTAGATACAGAGTAGGACAAGTCAGGTTGGAACTCAAAGAGCCGTGACGAAGTTGACTAATCGGAAGTTTGTCTCACATGATCCGTCTCTCCACACCTGTGCCCTCTGCAGCCATCTGATAGTCTTCCTGGGATAAATAAGGAGAATCGTTTGCATCTGGAAGAAATACTGACTCGTACTTTTTGCAGCTGTTAGACAGCATCGACGATCGTCCTCGATGGCCAGACAACGCCGCAGTAATCCTGTCCTGTCCGTTTCCCGCTAAATTTGGGTTCTCAATTGCTCAAGGTGGAATTGCTCAAGGTGGACAAATCGGGATCTTCCAGTGCTCACGGCAATGGCAGTGGAACATCTGAGCGGAATTCTGATGAATTTTATCTGTTTGTGGATTCAATTGCAATAATCACCGTACGTCTTCTGTTCCTTTTTGTTATGGCGCAACAATCCACAAGACAATCTACTATGAGAAGGGAGGTGCACGAAGAAAAGTGCGGTATACTGTACTATTGTAGAAAAGCCCGATTTGGGGCCGTGGAGCCCTGGCCCGGGGACGCCCGGCCCGCGGCAAAAATCCGCCACCGCTTCCTTCAGCTTTTCAATACCTTCGTTATCGCACATCAGATCAGATCCGGAAGCACTCTGGCAGACATGCAGACATCGCTGCCCCATGCCAGGGGGTTCCATCGTTTAACCATCCCCAGTGCTTGATCCCGCTCATTCAGCCATCGTATGCCAGACATTGCCAGTGAGTTCGGGACTCATAGGATTGCTTCCTCGCGTCTTTCCCTCCAATTACTACAGTAGCATTTTTTTAGTTGGTTTTTGTTCTAAACAGAGTTAATTGCAAGACCCATGTTGCAGTGGGAACTTTGACATATATTCGTTCTTTCCTTCGTTGTGGGAGCTCGGCTAGATTTATCACGAACGTTGCAGATGACTGCTCTACGTTGTCCTTGTGTTTGTCGGCGGCCGGCAAGCGGGAGACTCTCCTGCAGTCCATTGGCATCATAACATTTGTCTTGGCCCTTTATCCCATCGCCTTCTGCAGCGGCACAGCCCTTCACCTCCCACCCCGTACAACTGTACACGCGTCTGGATCTGCTCTCGGATGCCAGGAGGGAAAGGACCTGGCCACGTCTCAGAGCGCGGACGACGCAGTGCCGGTGGAAGTGTCTGCGGAGTTCATCAGCGAGAATGATCCTGCTTCGGGTCTCATCGCTACCAGCTCGGGCTATGTGATGACTCGGACGTTGGGAAGGACGGGCGGGGCGATCTATCGCGGTGATGACGGGAATTCGGTTCAATTCACGTCCATCGAACGTTCTCGCACCCACCCACCGGCGCTCTGGCATCCGTCTTGCTAGGATCTCAGAGTAAGTCAAATCGACCGTTATTGTAAGCAATTTTGTCGTTGCCCGAAGCTTATAACTTCTCTCGCATGCATATGTTACATAGGAACGCTTCGTCAACATGCTACGTGAGATGGCAGGATCATTTTAGCTCTACCCCAACAGGTTTGCTCCGCCCTAAGAATTATAATTTTTCCTAAGACATTGACTCGCCCTTTATCACCCAAAAAACCGAACCGAGTACTTCACGAAAAGAAAACGGCGCAGACTTACTAGTACTACCATATACTTCCATAAGATGCTTTAGGATGACCTACGATAAAAACTGTGGATATTGTGGCACTATATCTGGGAATTAATACAGGTAGCCCAACTGCGTCCATGCACGAAATTAGATAGATCGAGAATGGTTCCAAGTTTGCCAGAAATCCAAATAGTGTTTGGCAGTGAAGGTATTTCCTATGCACTGATGGGATCCACATTAATAGTTCACCTTTACTACCACATATCCATCCTTCGTCATTGATCACGGAGCGATCCGTAAAGTCAACGTCATTTGCAGCTTCTGTTTTACCTATTGAAACGTTTGACACCCGAATTGTCCGATCGCTTGCACCTGAGACGATACGATGGCCATCTGGCGAGAATGCCACAGACCTGACCGAACCTGTGTGTCCAGCGAAAGGGCCTGCCGCCGTCTCTCCAGTCATGGCATCCCACACGCGAATTGTTTGATCAGAAGAACTTGAGACGATGTGGTTGCCATCTGGCGAGAATGCCACAGACATGACATAATCGGTATGTCCAGTAAAAGGGCCCGCCACCGTCTCTCCCGTCATGGCATCCCACACACAGATTGTTTGATCATCTGAACCTGAGACAATGCGCTGGCTATCTGGCGAGAAAGCAACAGACCTGACCCAATCTGTGTGTCCAGTCAAGAGACATGCTCCCGTCTCTCCGGTCATCGCATTCCACACACGAATTGTACAATCGCCTGAACCGGAGGCGATGTGCTGGCCATCCGGCGAGAATGCCACAGAGTTGACACGATCTGTGTGTCCAGTAAAAGGGCCTGCCGCCGTCTCCCCCGTCATGGCATTCCACACACGAATTGTTTGATCAGAAGAACCTGAGACGATGTGCTGGCCATCTGGCGAGAATGCCACAGAGTTGACCGAATCTGTGTGTCCAGTAAAAGGCCTGCCGCTGTCTCTCCCGTCATGGAATCCCACACACGAATTGTTTGATCCAAAGAACCTGAGACAATGCGCTGGCCATCTGGGGAGAATGCCACGGACACGACATAATGTGTGTGTCCAGTAAAAGGGCCCGCCGCTGTCTCGCCCGTCATGGAATTCCACACACGAATTGTCTGATCGATTGAACCTGAGACGATGTAATGGCCATCTGGAGAGAATGCGACAGAGTTGACCACACTGAATTCGGTGACAGGTCCTGCCGCTGTCTCTCCCATCATGGCATTCCACACACGAATTGTTTGATCCTCTGAACCTGAGACGACGTGCTGGCCATCCGGCGAGAAGGCCACAGACCAGACCCAATGTGTGTGTCCAGTGAAAGGGCCTGCCACTGTCTCTCCCGCATGGCACTCCACACACGAATTGTTTGATCCCAAGAACCTGAGACAACGCGCTGGCCATCTGGGGAGAATGCCACGGACATGACATAATTTGTGTGTCCAGTAAAAGGGCCAGCCGCTGTCTCGCCCGTCATGGCATTCCACACACGAATTGTTTGATCGTCTGATCCTGAGACGACGTGCTGGCTATCCGGCGAGAATGCGACAGACCTAACCCAATCTGTGTGTCCAGTGAAAGGGCCTGCCGCTATCTCGCCGGTCATGGCATTCCACACACGAATTGTGCAATCTTCTGAACCGGAGGCGATGTGCTGGCCATCCGGCGAGAATGCCACAGAAGTAACCGAATCTGTGTGTCCACTAAAGGGGCCTGCCGCTGTCTCTCCCGTCGTGGTATTCCACACACGGACTGTGTGATCGTTTGAACCGGAGGCGATGTACCGGCCGTCCGGCGAGAATGCCACAGAAGTGACCGAATCTGTGTGTCTACTGAAAGGGCCTGCCACTGTCTCTCCCGTCGTGGCATTCCACACATGAACTGTGTGATCGTCTGAACCGGAGGCGATGTGCTGACCATACGCGAGAATGCAACAGAACTGACCGACTCTGTGTGTCCAGAGAAAGGGCCTGCCACTGTCTCTCCCGTCGTAGCATTCCACACACGAATTTTTCCATCGAGTGAGCCTGAGACAATGTGCTGGCCATCTGGGAGAATGCAACAGATAGGACTCTAGCCCCAAAGTTCGAAATCGTCATCTCTAATGATGGCCAATGAGCCAATTTTCCACGTTCCACGTGCAGGATTGGACGAAATGAGGTGGAATAATGTGTGGAGACAAGAGAACAAGTCGGCGCAAATTGTAGAACGGAAAGATAGATATGTGGGGCACTTTTTGCCATGGCGATCCCGAAATGCCGTACAAATACAGCGGCGTCTTTGACGAACGACCTGAATTCTTAAGCTCGCTCTTGGAGTCCTATTGTGAGCATTGTCATTAGTTTTTGGCACTTCTCATCGGACCAGGAGTTGTACTCACACCCTGACTAGACGCCAACCACTTATTCAGAGTTGCGAACGCCGATGGAGCAAGACGAATATTTCTGGTCAAGCTAAGGGCTTCCAGCCAAAACAGAAATTTATTTTTGAAGAGTTCTTCAACTTTTCGAAACAGGTCCGTTGTGAAATCAGTGTGTTTCAAATGATCGTCCCAGAAACGACAGGCATACGACAGAGCGGGTGGAATGTATTGATCAACGCGGGTTTAAGGTCTTCGACGTCATCGTTGGCGAGATACGATGTTTCGAGTTTGCAGATGTTGAATTTGAGGCCATCGACGGGATCGAGTAGTAGATTGAGACAGGAATGGTTAATTGATCGTGAGCATCACGGTCATCGACATAAAAATCGCCGCTCTTGTCTATTTGTGAGGAAGTCATGGAATGATGCATGGAGAGGAATGATGGGAAGGTTTTTGTCGGATAAATTGACGTTACTTAACAAT
>WTXE01000643.1:0-12462 GCA_022496225.1 Russula aff. rugulosa BPL654 | reverse complement strand
GGTGTGTCCTGTGAAAGGGCCTGCCGCCGTCTCTCCCGTCGTGGCATTCCACACACGAATTGTCCGATCTGAACCCGAGACGATGTGCTGGCCATCTGGCGAGAATGCCACAGACTGACCGAATCGGTGTGTCCTGTGAAAGGGCCTGCCGCCGTCTCTCCCGTCGTGGCATTCCACACACGAATTGTCCATCGATGAACCCGAGACGATGTGCTGGCCATCTGGCGAGAATGCCACAGACCGACCGAACGGTGTGTCCTGTGAAAGGGCCTGCCGCCGTCTCTCCCGTCGTGGCATTCCACACACGAATTGTTCGATCTGAACCCGAGACGATGTGCTGGCCATCTGGCGAGAATGCCACAGACAGACCGAACGGTGTGTCCTGTGAAAGGGCCTGCCGCCGTCTCTCCCGTCGTGGCATTCCACACACGAATTGTCCATCGTGAACCCGAGACGATGTGCTGGCCATCCGGCGAAAATGCAACGGATCCGACGCTTGTCCCGAAGTTTGAAATCGTCATCTCTGATGATGGCCAATGAGAAAACCGTCCATGTTCCACGTGTAGGATTCGAGGAAATAAGCTGGAATAATGCGTGGAGACAAGAGAACAGGCCGGCGCAAATGGTAGAGCCGAAAGATAGATATGTGGGGCACTTTTTGCCATCGGCATCCCAAAATGTCGTACAAATGCAGCCGCGTCATCGACGAATGACCTCAATTCCTCAAGCTCTCTCCAGGAATCCTATTATAACATTCTAATTAGTCATTGCCATTTCTCATCGGAGCAGCAGTTATACTCACACCCTGACTAGACGCCAACCACATGTTCAGATTTGCGAACGCTGATGGGGCAAGTCCAATATTTCTGGTCAAGCTAAGGGCCTCTAGCCAAAACAGAAACTTCTCCTTGAAAAGAGTCTTGGCCTTTCGAAACAGATCCGTCTCGAGATCCGTGTGTTTCAAATGATCGTCCCAGAAACGACAGGCATACAACAGAGCGGGTGGAATGTGTTGATCAACGCGGGTGTCCAGGTCTTCGACGTCATCGTTGGCGAGATACGATGTTTCGAGTTTGCAGATGTTGAATTTGAGACCGAGGGGATCGAGTAGTAGTAGATTGAGACAGGAATCGGCCAATTGATGGTGAGCATCACGGACACCGACATAAAAATCGCCGCTCTTGTCTTTAATTGTGAGGAAGTCACGGAATGATGTATGGAGAGGGATGATGGGAAGACTGTTGTCCGATGAATTGACATTACTTAACAGTGAGCCAAGGCGACGGAGTAATCCAGTAACGGCGGCATCACTGCGCTTGTTGTAAGAGGCGTGTTGTCGCAGAGTAATGAGTGAGCGGATAGTGAGGGGTTCGATTGAAGTAATCAGTTGTCCAACAACAGAGCAGAAGAGGTCTCGTTCTCCTTGTTCTTCGAAGTACCTTCCAGGACTTCTTTGTATAATTCGTCCAACAGATCTTGTCCATGGCGATTTGTACTCGGCTCCGAAAGATGTTTGATACACGTTTCCCCATCATAATCAAAGCGCTCGGGAGGAGATAGGACGAGTTCACTGGCGACCGCTGCCCACTGAAATAATCCCTCTGCCCTCTTTGCCAGCGCTTCGACGTAACCTCCGAACTTATCTATCGGGAGCTTCCCGCGAAGAAAGGTGAGAATGTCCTTATCTGTCTCAGCAGCGAGCTCGGTATCATTCATATATTTGACCTTGACTGATGGAGCACTGGCAAGCGCAGATAAGATAGGGTCCTCTGGTCTCGAAGTGATGACCACGCGGAAGTTAAACGGAAGTCTCTTGAGGTTTTCTGCGAGAAACGTGTGTAACCCAGTTCTGCCAGTTGTGTCCCCACTCTCGTCGAGGGCGTCGATTACGACAAGAATAGGACCGACGATATGTAGGTCCTTAAGGGTTCCAGAATGAGGGATTCGAACAGGGTACGATAGTCACGAGTGCCACCTCGAAGATCGATGTTGTCCTTTAGGACATTTCCGAGAGAGGCTTTAAACGAAGGATAGCGGTTGGCGAGATGGTGAGCAAGAGTCGTAAACAGGTGATACGCCTTCTGTTCGGATTGTTCGCTCCGTGAAAAGATAAACGACGATGTGAGGCGGTGCATTTTCTCGAACTGTCGTGCGATCTCATGGGCGATCGATGACTTTCCCGTGCCTGCTTGTCCAAAAAGAACGAGACCACGTTCCGAGTCGGCGTCCGGGCCGCCACCCAATTGGTAATGAAGTCCAGGAATGCCACCCGTGTTCCCACAAGACAGCCTTGTCGGGACTAAATCGCGAGTTGACCCCGTGGGGGATTTTTTCGATTATTGCATCGAGTTCTATGACAACTATCGGATCGGTAACCCAAAAGCCATGAAAGACTACCTACGGACGTCTGAAACCTGGCTTGACAGGTCCTCGAGCTGAGTCGACATTTTTACCACGTCGTCCAGAATTTGGAACACAGTAGTCTGCGTAGAGATGACAGTAGTGGTAGAGATGACAGCCCGGTCCAGGAAGGCCGTTCGGCGTTTGACAAGGACATCCGACAACTTCTTGATTTGTTTGTCCGGTCCGCCGTCTATGTTATGTAACGTACGCTTCCCTGAAAATAGCATGTTTGCAAAAGCATGAAGCAGATCAAGACGACGTACAGAATTCCGTGTGCTTTGCATACGATTGGATAAAATCGCAGCAAGTACAAACATCCTGCAGCATGAGAGTAAGGATTCGTGCCTGTTCCGATTCCGGCTTGATGGATTTTATTAATAAAGTGTCCTTATTATCTGCAAAATCAAACGCGTCATGGATGGCTCGGAGCAGGGTTTGGACATTGTCGTCATGTTGATACTGCTCTAGGAGCGTCTGCCATCCAGACGAATATAGCATGAGCGTCTCGTTCGGAAAAGACACAAATGGACGTGCCTTGGGGATTGCTAAAGCAAACCGTGTGCCATCTTTGCGGGTGGGAAATGCTGAGTGTGGAACTTAGCTCAGCTAAGGACATCAAAGGGTATTACACGCACTTCTGCAATGGACCCAACGCATCCATCACCCACTTGATCCTCCCGACGGCGCCTTGCCACGTATTCGATCGGTCCATCCGCTTCATGGCCTGATCCGCCCTCTTGAGAGCACGACGAGGATTCTTAGACTAGTAGCCGACACCTCTTGTGGCTTATTATTACCAGTTTCGACGGGTTGGTGATGCGACAGGGGTACAGGATGTTCGGGGGAGGGTTGAGTGCGTCCCGGTATAGTAGCTTTTTCGGCGGGAAAATCGACATCTTCGGTTGGCATACTTGGGGAGCTGTTGTACATGTTCGGAGGTGCAATATTAACTGATATGTACAGTATGACCGGCTGCGTCGACCGCGCAGCTCCCCTAACGCTATTCTCGAGGAGACAAGGGATATCTGCACGCGAGATGTTCAGTTGATTGAACGAGAGGGAATTCTCAACAAAACGAACCACTTTGAGAGGCTAGGGATACCGGCATCTCATAGGTCCCTATAAGGATGTCGGGATGTGCAGACCGCTTCGCATAAAGACGAAGTGTGAGATGGGAAGACGGTTGACTGAATGGAAGTTTTAGGCATAAAATCGGAGGGAAAGAGACAAGACCTAACTTACAATGGATCCAGGATCTGGTTCCACTTTGCCATTTGTCCCTGAACCGGAACATCTGCGGTCCTCGCCGTTGTCTCAGGGTTGGAGGATGCAGTGACGAAGACCTTCCTTTCTTGATTAAAGTATACTTTTTGATACTTGGAACATTAACGGCTCGATGAACTAAGCAAAATATTGAAAAGTATGAAGGCATCGCCGGATCAAGGAATTGGGATTTATTAATATGTACGAACCCGTACCACAACGTGTTGCTCAGATAGTTTTCCCGTGGGATTCGGGGATTTGAGCACTGTATAGGGATGGTTCTTGAGCAGTAACACTACCACAAAGAAGTTGACGCACGCTTGCCCTGTGTTCTGCGATGCCGAGCGACCTGGGCTGGAATAACGGGTCACTATTAGAACAGTGATAGGCCACATGCCATCTAGCAATACACACGCATTCAGGAGCATTTGGTTAGAATAGAAATATTGTTGGGTGGCCATCTAATAGCTATACAAGAGAGCTAAATGTGTGCTGGGGAGAAAGAGTGATGGCCCCGGGCCGAGCGTCTGTAAGTTGGGTAAAATACACGCACAGTATGCACAGGCAGTACGTTAAGGGGTGTGATGGTTCTATATAGATAACGCCGCTACTACTACTACTACTACTATAATATGGCCCCGTACAGCAACTCCGGTTTCAAAACCGGCAGAAAAATAACTTCCATTACCTATTCAGTCATGGGGCGAATACAAAGCACTCCTTGGAAGGAAGTTCCTCCACTCCCGAAGAACTCGTGGCATGCCCTGTGGGGTGCCGTCCTCCTCGACTGCCCAATCTACTACAGTAGCTCTTCGAAAAGCCACTGCCCTGCATCAGAATCCTACGATCCCTGGAGGAAACACAGCTGGGATTGGGACACGAGATAATTCACACACAACATCCTAGTTATTGAACACGTCATACTTATGCAGCTAGCCGACTTGAGGTCAGTCATCACAAATATGTCACTCTGTACTCTCCTCGTCCCGACACCAGTTTTTGCATCAACCCAGCCTGCGTGAAGAGTGCCATCCTTGATAGCTTGATATCCCACCCTCCATGGTGATGGTGTACTCGGTGTCGAGGTCTGAGATCTTGTTGACCCAGCGCTCGCCTTCGACTAAGCGCCTCTCTTCACAAACCTTGCTAATGTGGCCACATAGAGCGCCGAGGTCTACAGGGATGTATTCGGTGCCAGGAAAGACGTCAGCAAGGAAGCTGTGGGATGAGTTAGTCGACATGTGGCCCCAGATTTCAGAGAACAAACCTTGTGATCAAGGGCACATCGTCTGCGACCAACGGCCAAACCTTGTTGTATGCTCTGCACTTGCTCACTGACGACGCTGAGAATCCTCTCCTCTAATCGATTGACGAAACAACCCCATGCGCCAACTTGGCAGTCCCACAAAAAAACGACCCATGGCCTGAAAATCGAATGTCGCGTCACAACATAATACGAGCACGAATATGCCGAGTTGAAAACCGAGAGCCTTGACGGATTCTATCTTACCCGTACCGGCAGGGCCAAAGGGTGCTCCACCGAGTTGCGTTTCCAGAGCTTGCTTCAGTGTAAGATGACACCAGTCAGTAAGGGGAGGGGGGTCTAGAGCTGGAACTGATGCGTGGTGCGCCAGGTTCAGACAGCGTGACAGCGATTGTAATGGATGAAACCACGCCGCGTGGTGTGGGCCTGGCCTCGGGGAGAACGAGTGGGGATGGCATTGTGTTGTTGATGTTGATGGTGCCGATTGAGCGAGTCGCTGGTGGGGGGCGTAGGAAGAGGTTGAGATTGCCATGACCGTTGTGACGGATCGGTCGACTGAGCCCGATCCGGCGACGGGGGATGCGCTGGGTGGTGGTGGAACCGGATTGACATGAACATCCGAGGCAGCGTCCGACAAGACTGTCATGGTACACTGAATGTGAAGTTCAACGCTTGCGTAGGGAAGCAGCGAATGACGTTGGCATGTTGCACGCCAGAGTGAGAGGAGATCCTCATCTTCATAGGTGCGGGCAAAGCATCCTTTGTAAGGTTGTGAGAGACGACCCTGCTTGATCTGAAAAAACACTGTAAGTACGATAGCCAGGAAGTAAGATTCCTCCTCATGTTTTGGGCGAACTGCCGTT
The DNA here is from genome assembly GCA_022496225.1 of Russula aff. rugulosa BPL654. NCBI lineage: Eukaryota > Fungi > Basidiomycota > Agaricomycetes > Russulales > Russulaceae > Russula > Russula aff. rugulosa BPL654. Next base: position 6,669 of record WTXE01000643.1, on the reverse strand, counting down.
GCAGCGCGCAACTAGTCTTTGCAACACGAGTCGTCGCGTTGGCAAGGACAAGTAGTAGCTGTTGCAGCCCCTGGGCCTGGAACCGGGTTGACATGAACATCCGAGACGGCGTCCGACAGACTGTCACGATGCACTGAATGCGAAGTTCAACGCTTGCGTAGGGAAGTACCGAATGACGTTCAGTTGCTACACCAGAGTGAGAGGAGACCCTCGTCTTGTAGGTGCGGCAAAGCATGCTTTGTAAGGTTGTGAGAGACGACCCTGCTTGATCTGAAAAACAGTAAGATTCAACCATAACGTGCCATCTCATCCTGGTTCTGAACCAGGAGCTTGACACGCTCTACTATGGGGGGCGCAGATGTCTTGGCGACAGCCTAGGAAGTTCGAAGTAGGAACGTACGGCACGGCAGAGACACCTCCCATGAGGAAGTCGGCTGATTACATGCCAGGTCATGCCAGGTCAGCGGGTCGAGATTTATCCCTCTTGTGGCGTCGGCCAGTTCGAAAATTAAGATGAGGAAAGGGATAGGGAAATTGAAGAGGGGCGGTGGAGATGAAAAAAAAAACAGTCGCATTGCATTGGCTCTAACAATACAGTAGTGGTGTGGCAACAAACAATATTCGTAGAAGAGAATCAGAATGTCATAGCGCATCCGAGAAAATCAGAAATCTGTCGTCGCTGATCAGCCACGCGCACGCGGCCTACGAGTGGTGGGAGCCCGAGGGCATTTGCCACTAGAATACAATCGTCGGCTGAGTGTTGGTCGCAGTTAGGTCGGGGTACTGTATTATATGGTATTTACGCACCAGTTAAGGACCGAAGCGCGTACTTTGAAGTCGGTAAGGCAGGTATTGGGTCAATTCCCGGAGGGTACCTTATCTTGCTTTCGTGGGATATGCCGGCGTTAAAGAGCCGGATTGGGAGTAAGTGTTCCTGGGAGAAAACCAAGTTAGATGTGAAATATGGCCAATTTGGACAAAATTCACCGATTCCGTATTCGCGCGTTGATCCGAGCCAGTGCTTGCATTATCTCCTGATGTTGTTGTTTGAGTACCTCCTGATATTGTTGGATGAGCTGCTGTTGCAGCTCTGCAAGTCGTCCTTGTATCGCGACTAGTTGTTCTTGCATCACGCCTACTTGTTGTCGCGACTGTTGCAGCCCCTGGGCCTGGTTCATGACGGGGAGGTTACAGGTTACAGTGTCAGCGCCACGCCTGCGTAATTTTATATTTGCCACATTTGTCATATTGCCCCTATGGTACTCCACCACAAATGGGGCGGTTTTATCACGCAAGGAAAGGAGGAATACTTACACATCCCCCCTAAACCTAGCACGAACACGAAACACCCACCCAAATGAACATAAAAACAAAACATGTGTCATTCAGTTGTCCGCACTGGGGACCCTGATCTGCCGCAACACCACTTTAGTAGTCAAAGAAGTCACAAACCAACGCGGTCATTAGGGGAGATCCGAGGTTCCATCTTGCTGGAAACCTCACTCACGACTTCTGCCCTTGGTGGTCACGGCTGATACTTTTGTGGCCGCTGACGATAGCAGTCCCGTCGAGCCCGTTCACCGAAGTCATTACCTTTCCAAACGGTCTCACTGTCGTGACTGAGGCACATCCCCATGCGCAGACTGCGATCGTCGGTATGTGGATAGACGCTGGCTCCCGCACCGAGGCGGATATATCAAATCGCACGACCCACTTCCTCGAGTATTAGCTTTCAAGGTGGCCGTCACTCTCAATATGCCTCGAGATCGAGGTGGAAAGAATCTCGGCGCCCACCTCAATGCGTACACTTCGCGTGAACAGACGGTTGACTCGTCCTTGCAGAAGCTCGCGGCATAGTAAAGTTTACTATGCCGCGAGCTTCCGCAAGGACGTCCCGCAAGCCGTCGACGTCATCTCCGACATCCTTCCAGAACAGCTCGAGAGCGGCGCCATTGAGCACGAACGCGATGTCATCTTACGTGAGCAGCAGGAGGCCGACAAGCAGAAACACCGTTTATGACCTCTGTCGTGCAGGTCAACCACTCGGTCGCACAATCCTTGGCCCTGCGTTGTATATTAAAACCATCTACACACCGCCGACCGCATGGCCCTTTTCGGTGCTGGCGTCAATCATGGAGAGCGATGGAGAAAGCATTCGGGACGCTTCCAGTCTTACCGAGCCCGATCCCGCTCGGCTGCAACGTTCACCCAAAGCCGGATTTATCGGTTTGGACGTGCGCATCCCTGACGACGACATTCCATCGACACATCGCCGGGTGACATGGTCGTGGACCATGCATATGCAGCTGGGAGGAGCAGACAAACGGTTCTCCCCTCGGAGGTAGCGTGGGTGCCATTGTGGTGAAAACCAGTGAGCGTGAATTATCCCCTCGTTTTTTTAAATTCGAATCCAACCATTAATCGTCGTCATAGGATTGAATCCTGCACCATCTTCCCCTTCCCTTGCCACAAAGTCGTTTGTAACTTCCGTAACACTCTCCCGTCTCGGAAAAATTCTCTCCCCGTCAATTCGCATAACAGCTCCCGATTCCTCAACAGCAACTTCATGTCGTGGGCGTGGAGGATGGTTTGATTCGCAGTTCACCGAAGACCCGGCCCTCGACGCCAGATGTAAGGATAAAGGTGGGGGATGGGGACAAGTTTTGAAGTCTTTGTTTATCGACGTCCCTGAAATCAAAGTGAAAATAGGCCATCAAGACCTTCCCAGCATCGCGCAAGGCCGTGATGTCTTGTATGACTGAGGAACTAGATTGATTGAGTCAGTTTCACAACGGCAGAATGAAGCAAGAAGGGGCGAACCAGAGTACCCTGAACCCGCTATAGAACACGAGACGATCAGGGGTAGTCGCATAGTAAGTGCCAACGTAACGAGGAGCCAGTAGATTTGTATTGAATGAATATACTGCCTTTGAAAAAACCACTGAGTTGCGCCGCTGTGATGAATTTGCATGCAATGCAGCGGTTATGACTGGCGGATCGGGGGCGAAACCCATGAAAAGGCACTCTCTGAGCTGGTTCCCTGTGAAGAGGTCTGAGTCATCTGAATGAAGAGGAGGGGCTAGAGGGATGAACGAACGGTTGACATGGGCCAACTTGTCGTCGACAACTCGGAAAGTTGTTGTCAATTCCTTGCACCCGGTCGTCGACATCTTGAACCTTGTTGCCAACATCTTGCACATGCGCCACGAATATCTTGCACGTCAGCCCGGACATCCTGCAGTGACCTGCACATCGCTACGAACATCCTGCATGTCGCCCCGGGACATCTTGTACCTTCCCCTCGACATTCTTCATTCCGTCGTCTACGCCCATCATTTTGCCAATCGACGCTGTTAGGTTAATCATCTTCAGCAGCTCCGCAGAGCCGGATGCCACCCACCCGTGCCTCTTTTTGTGAGTTAACTTTTGTCCAACCTCTCCAGGCTATCCTGGATATCTCTAGTTCCCGTCAACAACCTCTTAGTAAAGAAGGGATAAAATGATAAATAGTATATATATGCGACATCAGCTTTTACTGAATTGACCACGCTTCACTTCCTTTGTCGAGGATAATCGCGACAAAAGAAGTGAAGCGTGATGATGGCAAGGATGGTAAGAACCTAAATATGATCTCGACAATCACGTCCATCATAGCCGTTGTCCTCGGTGTATATTTCAAGTCGATCAAAGAAACATTCGATGCGATTAAAGATGTCGAGACGAGCTTATCGACATCTTTAATCGCATTGAACGTTTCTCGTGTCAAAAAGAAGTTAGTACGCAGGAAGCCATGAACGACGCTGACCGATCATATGATGACGCCAATCCCCACAAAAGGTTTGCGTTTACCAGTGAAAATGCCTGAAAGTAAAGCATTAGAACAGGAATTCATCACGAGGAAACACATCTTTATATTATTCACCAGCCCAACACTGGCACCCTGGCCGAAGATGGCAGAGAAAACGCATATTTGTATACGACATTGACCGTTGGGGTAACCCATTCCGTGAGTCACGGTCTATCATCGCAACGATTCTGGGATTGGCAGGATGCGGGGGTATTTTTGCTCTCGAAGGACGATGAGGATATGTATGGTCTTGGGGAAATCGCTGGATCGAAGGTTTAGTAGGAAGGGGCGGATGCAACGCTACGGACTAGGGGTAGGTCTTTCTTTAGTTTTGGGTTCCTATGTTTTTATAGCTGCGTTGAAAACGGGCACAAAGTTCGAATGGATTGTAGAAGGTACAGGGTACATGATGGTCTGTGCAGGGGGAGGGATAGTTGCTGATGAGTGAATGATACAAGGGACAAAGGGGGCAGCGACTCGATAAGTAGCTAGCCGCCCGTTCCCTCCATCGCCATGAGGCGATATGTACCCCAATTCCATTGCATGCGATGCGCGGGGCATTCCCATGTAGCCTGTGCAGTAACTCTCCCGATCAAATTTCCGTTTATTTTATTATTCAATTCAAGAGCGGTTCAACAGTCTCAAATCAAGCAGACTAAGGAGTGCGACGACACCAGAATTACATGGTATCTTGCACGGCCTCAATTCCTGTTTCCAGTAGCATCTCGATTGGGAGTGCCAGTGAGCGGAGAATTCAGATGCTATGACGTTCTATCATGTGTCAGTCGGTAGGTAGAGACTGTATAACCCCAAAGCCTTCTATCATGTCTTTACAGCCAGAACATATAATACGTTTATTATGGAGAGCTCTATGCGTAACCGAAGCAGTCTATTGCACACGAATGGACACGGCCACTATCTGGGGCCGCAGAGGATGAGTAGAAGGCGCGCACATCATAAGGAACAACGCGAAAGTTGCGTCATCCGAATTAGCGAACAGTTACCATCGATTGCCTCCCCTGCTGCCGTAGCCGTTGTCACGACCACCACCAAACCCATAGTCAGAATTACCATAGCCACCACCGCCACCGCCTCCACCGCGACGGCCACCACCGCCACCACCATAGCGATCTGTTCAAATGGTGAATCAACATTCTACAGAGAATCAGAATTATTCCTTACTGCGACCACCCCCACCCCCACCAAACATAGCCATCTCCTCAAGCGCTGGGGGAACATCGGCTTTAGCCTCCTTGAGAATTGCAATGAGGTCACGGGCCGACTTCGCGTTCTCTGTCGTGAAGTAAGTATATGACGTCCCTTTCATACCAGCACGCTAAGATAAAGATCAGAACATCATCCTGTTACGGGAGCGAAGATCATTCACCCCAGTGCGACCAATGCGATGGATATAATCCTCGCAGTTGTTCGGGAAGTCATAATTCTATGGCAAGTCAACAAAAGAATGGAACAACGATAGGGAAAGCTTACGATAACATAGCCTACGTCCTTGACATCTGAAGATTGCGGACATAATAGCAGATATTGTAGAAGCGCAAACCAGTCAAGAACGAACACATGGAGAGACAGACGCAGCCCGTCAATAACCAATACGGTAAAAAATGACAAGCACTGCGACATCGCCGAAGACAGAGATCACAAACAACAAGGGTTCTATGTCCAAGGGCATGTGTAACGGGCTAACGGCCACGCCACAACGCATCCATGTTACAGACAGGCAAAGAGTCTTGTGTACGCATTCATCGAGTCGGTAAAGGGGCAGAACAACGTTCAAAAATCAGCCGCTTTAAGTCCACGACCGCTATAGCACCAACGAACACAGTTCATGGAGCCCGGAATCCATGATCGGTGTCTAGGACGCCTACTGATGGGTCCAGCGGGATTACGGGCACCTAGGCAAAGAACTGAACCCCTCACTTGTCGATGCGCGAAAGCTTCCTCGGCCTGTCATGTACTGGGATGCACCCAGGAACCTGGTAGATGGAGAGAACACACGGTAGACCCGCACCACCACAGGTGTATCGTGCGGTGTCAGCGGACCCCATCATCATACCAGCGAACAAGCACAACAAAATGACACGGCAGCCACGCGAGACCGCTTGCCAATTGTTTGTTACCCATTGTGTCTCGACGTAACGTCGAAGCACTTGCAACAGTCAGGAAACACATACCAAGACCACGAGATGCAACATCTGTTGCAATAAGGATCGGAGAATGGCCGGCCTTGAATTCGCCGAGAACCCAGTCACGTTCGCGTCTGGGACTGTTGTGAGCCAATGATAAAAGTTTTACAAAGTGAAGAACTCACTGTTCCTTGTCACCATGAATGGCAAGTGCTGGCCAACCGTCTTGACGAAGGTATTTCGTGATGTCGTCTGCGACCCGCTTAGTGCCGACGAAGATGAGAACCTTAGCGTTCTGAGCGCTGATGACATCAAGATGTTTGATCAACTTGGTGCGTTTCTCGAAGTCGCTGCAGACTTCGATGACCTGGGTAATGTTATGGTTCGCCGTGAGCTCCATCGAACCAATATTGACTTGGATGAAGTCTTTCAAGAAATCCTTAGACAGGACTGTCAGATTTACTAAAATGAAGATCCAAGACGAGAGCATACGGTAGCAAGGCGTTGCACGTCCTTTGGCCAAGTCGCGGAGAACATGAGCGTTTGACGATCTGGCCGGATCTGGCCAATAATTTTACGAATCTGAGGTTCGAAACCCATATCTAGCATACGGTCTGCCTCATCGAGAACGAGGTAGGTGACGCGGCGAAGGTTCGTTTTTTGGGATTCCAACATATC
>WTXE01000642.1:0-12477 GCA_022496225.1 Russula aff. rugulosa BPL654 | reverse complement strand
CACGGTCCACTCGATTTCGTCAATCTCATTGGGGTGGGAAGCTCCTAGGATGATAGTAGGTCGTGACAAGCATCAAAGGCGTGACTGTAGGGGTGTGACAATAGTCCGTCTTGTTTTTCCCCGAAATATCAAATGTGGCCGATATGGCCGTAGATCCTTCCGCGGCGTTGCAAGAGAAGAGAAGCGCTGGGTGAGTACAAGTGACCAAGTAAGTGAACTGTGCACACACCAGCCCGACTTGCCTTGCACACCAGCAGGTATTTTTGAGAGAGCAGAGGATTTTCAAACTAGATTGAGTTGCTTGCTGACACCCAAAGTGTTTACTGGGAACTTCAGCGCTTCAACACCGAAGCCTGCCATTTTATACCCCTCACATGAGCTCGAAACAATGCCTCGAGGCGTCCAGCACGAGGATGTGTCATGCTAACTGGTACCATATTGTGCAATTGTCGGTGCGATCGACTCATTTGATCCACGCACGAACATTGAGGTGCCCGTTCTACGACAACGTTGACTTGCTTGTGTGCGAGCCGAGCCCAACACTACTCCGACACTGCAGCATAAAACGAGGACCTTAAACTAGGGCTATTTCGGCGTTTGCCATGTCACGTGTAGTACGGCCTTGTCGGCCGATTGGGGCTCAGATCGAGAGAATGTTCATTTTGGGAAGGCAGCCAGTGGGATAGCATGAATTACTGTAAACTGTCACGCGGGGATTTCTCAGTAATTTGGTCAAAAGCAGAGTGGCCGCAGTAATTGAATGTGTATACCATGCACGGTACTCAGGTTGGTGTCAGGTATATGTGCTTGAATCACAATCAGGTATCTAGGCATGAGAGAAAAAAGGACGACGACAGGGAGGAGCTTTCCCCATGAGTGTAGGTTTCAAATATAATGACAGCTATGGGATAGCCGATCATCGAACGTCGTATCTCTCCAGGGTCTCCTCCACATGTTGCAAACTTGAGACAACTCGGACAAATTCAGATAACCCAAGACCAGGACTCAAGACGTATTGGGAGATCAGAAAAAAAGCAAAAAAGGGCAAGTCGAATTGACCGAGATTGAATTCGGTGGACCATTTCCAAGTAAGTTACTAATGCCATTTCAAGTCGGTCGCTCATCAGTCTAGTAATTTTACAAACGTGAAACGGCTGCCACAACGACGCATGTGCATAAACCCAGTATTGGCCTCTGTGCCGAACACTCCGATGCTAGACAATTGGGCATAAAAGAAGCTTCGCACGCAAGAGTAGTTCGACTGCGAAAGACGGCATCAGATGCATTTGACATTGACCAAAGCGCCGGCAGATGCGGTGAGACCTGGTATGGAAGTTCCTATATCATCAGGGCACCCTCGGTCATGGTGCCGGTCTGGAAAACCAGCCCGAAGCTGTTCGATGAATGTGTTTGAACCAATCCATGCATGTTCTGGCTCCTTCTATCGCGTGAGTGCATGCAAGGGAAGGGCGGTTTAAACCTAGGGTCCATATTTAGTCGTATCGCCGGGACCAGACTGGACAGCGGAGGGACTGGGTTTCGATGGAACGCAGCCGCCACAGGCACAGGTAATCACGGGAGTGATAAGCAGAGCTGAACAAGGAATCGCGTCTGATCGTTTCTTCAGACGGGGCGCTAGGTGCTCGCACAGAGCAACTAAGGCTGACCGTATCTATGCGAAGAGACAGTAGAACCTACTGCACCGCGATATACATATGGATATATGCACACCGCAGCACATGGGACATGACAACCAGGGCCAAAACGCATGTGGGGAATTAAACCCCCCATTTTTTGCAGCACTCTGAGATATTCCAACGTGAATTCTCCTTTTACCGGCTATTAGTGATAGAAAGCGCGTCCAGAATATAGGTGTCAGGAACCCGAGAACCGCGAGTGGAATAGTCATGTGTTCGATTAACTTGAGAGTCCAGCTCAAAGTCCGCGTCAATACACCGTACAAATTGGTGGTAAGAAATCAGTAACTTTAGCGAGGCTAGACCCTGACCTAAGTCTACGGGACTAACCACCTGGGGTTAAATGAGGGTTGCGGGGAAGAACGCCTTTCATTGTGGTGTCACTGCTGGTCACCTATCGAGTGCGATTCAATTCTTTGGAGATTAAAGCCCGTAAATTATCTGTGGGATTAATGTTTGTAATCATAGGGAAATGAAATCGGATCTTGAGCGGAGCGTTAGAGCTAGTTTAATCGCCAAAGAGCGGGTCCAGACAAATTAAGTAGCCAATTAGTGGCGCGCGCGGCTTGGGCCCAGATGCCGTCGCTACCTTCATTTACAGCACACTGCGTCTACAGGGAATATTCCAAGAAATCATGTGGCGGAGTGAATACAATGGGTCAGCGGGACCTATCCTCACAGCCTCGCTGCGATAGGAAACGGAGGTCGGGGGGTGCGTAGATGAATCCTTCTGTCGGAGAACGATAGCTTTGCCTTTCGGGGTTTATAAGATTAAAATAGGGGTTTCAAGTTTGCTTCGATGTTAGGTAAATACCTATTCAATAGTCAGTTATGGCGACATGGTGACATAGAAATGTTGCGAGAACGGCCTAAGAAGACAATATGCACATGGAGAGCAGAGCTACCACCGCATATCATTTGTGCCGATGCCACTGCCGGTGTGTTGTATGTGGACATACAGCTCAAGGAATGTGCCAAGATAATCGGGTATGTAATTCACGGCGCAAAAGTCAAAAATTCCTTGGCCACTGAATACCGTCGTGTTTCAAGGGGGAGGAGAAATAATTTGTCCTATAGGGACCGCTCCTTCTGATAAGATCATTGCGGAGAGAGCCTGAACTGTAAGTAGCCAAAGCAGAACCCCAGAATATTTATTCGGCGTCTGTGCCGTTCATCCGGGACACCCACGAGTGGAGATGGACCACCTATGTGGGACGACCATGGCGTCACACACCTCAGTAAAATCGCCCCAGGAAGTCCTGGGAAAATTACTTACTCTACATAAATTTGAATTATGCACTCAGGTCGGTCCTCCTTCTGTACATCATAAAGTCATCGGGTTTAACCGCAAACGTGTAAGTGAAAGGTATGGTCAATATTCTGGTTCCCTATCACAAAGGCTCTTGTTCTGGCAATTTGGAACGGCCAGTCCAGAATGCAAGCAGCGTCATCGTTCGGAAACTTGTCGGGACTTGATTCGCGCATCAGCCGACCTTCTTGATGAGATCTTGAACATGAAGCCGGCTTAAGATGTTATTCGATTATACCCACGGTTGCTGAATTTAGACCAGAGACGTCAACTGACAACAGCCAGCGGAAGCGCAGGAGAGGCATGTGACCAGGGCCCATCGAACATAGCGTAGAGCGTGGGGATAACAAAGGAGGGACTCGGGGAAAGCTGGTCAGCTCAGTCATCGGCCATCATCCGAGTCCTTCTCTTGTGCTTGCTGCGCAAGCGATAGCGGCCCCTTCCCGTTCCAGACAATTAAAAGAGGATAGACTGGCAACGGCTTGGAGAAACGGTGAATAGACGAAAGTTGGAGTAACGAACACGCAAATATCGAGTATGACTTCCGGGAAGATGACAAGTGACGCATCGCAGCGCCGGTGATCTGCGAGAGATAATCAATAATCAGTTGTAGCCATGACAGCAGTTCAATTGCAGCCGGAAAATTAAAAAAAAAAATTGATGAGTCTTTCTTACTACAACATCGTCAAAACCACGGTATTTTTGAGCTCCTTTAAGGAGCGTAGACTCGGTCACTCAGATATCAGCAGAGCCAGTACCGTACGACATGCTCCTATCCATTCGTCAAGGTTTTGACTATTCGGGAAATTTACGGATTTCACGGTGGGAGTACTGTTGGGCGCTGGAAGGCAGGGCGTTATCTAACGAGTACTGTACGTTAGTCGTGTGTACGTAGTAGTAACTGGGGTACAGACCTGCAAATGGACTAGGATATGTTCCACTCTCCATTCACTCGTGCCTCGAAAACTTCATGTTGGACGGGCGCAACCTGCGTGCTTGACTCCGAGTCTGAACTTTTCGGTATCAATAGCAACCAATTTATCCGAATCCTCTATGGTTAGTGCGGTTCCAAATAGGGCAGGTGTTAGCTCAACGACCCCGGACCCTGTTGTCCCTTCATTCAAGGCCTTAAGGGTCGTGCTTAACTTACTACAGAATGAGATAATCTATTACACAACTATTATGCGAGCTTGTGCTGTGCTATTGGCAACAGACGCGAGGTGAGGTAAACGCGTATCTCTGGTGGCAGTGCCGACTGCCGAGATTTAGGAGTTAGGACGTGAGTTTGATAATTGACGAGTCACCGGGTAGAGGTTAGTAAAGTTGGGCGCCTTTCGATAAGTATCTTCAGGGTCAGAAGACGAATGCGGAGGAGAATCAGGAGAGATCGGAAATCGCTAGTTTCCGTTTTCTGATTTCCCTCGTTCGCAAGCCACGCAGCCCACGCCATGCGTCTCAGCGTCCCGAATTCTTCACCTCGCGCTCTCTTTTCTTTCAGCAATAATTAACCAATACCCATCCTCGGGTCAGCGACCTTCGCATCAAAATATGTTAACGATACATCAAATAACTGCACAACTACCACAGTAGACGCCACAGGGTCACTGTGTGCCATATCAAACCCTAATACAGTGGTATAGAGATAACAATGGAACAAACATAAGCACGTGAGTCCCGTAATTGTCCAAGATCAACGTAGTAACCTAGAGTCCGACCAAATCGTCCATTTTCGAGTGTTCAAATACTACTAGTAGGTTCATGTGATTAGTCCTTTAAGGGGTCAACTGGCTAACACCAAGGTCGGGGTATAAGAACAGATCCACATCGACAAGAGGATGATCGATATTATGCCTTAGAAACCCAGAAATCAAATCTTAGGCGGGACAAGCATGGCAGCGGAATCAAATCGGACATACGCTGTCTGTACATGCTTCAATGCATGCTCCTGCGTTCCATGGTTTGAGGTCCCTACAAAGGATGGAGACGAATGGGGCGAGAGATATTCAGAACAGTGATTGCAAAGCCACATTTCTTGTCGGTGCGGATAACAAAAGTCGAAGAACGAGCCCCTCATGGCTTCCTCGTCGCGGCTCACCGCCTGCCATTGAGGATACGGATGATCCGATTTCGGACAGTCGACAAAATGAGAAACCTATATTCGGGATCGTTAGCCATTTCGTTACGGAACTGGGAAATGCGTGAACTTACGCAGGACCTCCAGGAACGATGAAATCGTTGGAGTTCCGCTGGGCAGCTTGTGCAGACGAATCGCCTGTCCAGCTGGTCTAGCACCGATGGCGTAGTCGTTTCCGCGCCAAGATGCAGTTCCTGGAGAAGGGCATGCACGGCCTCCGAGCCGCGTTCTAAAAACTCTAGTTCATCCTTCATTTTCCAAGCGTGGCAAGCGTCGCGTCCGATGTGGATCGTTTCGGTGTCCACATGACGAAATACCGATGTTGCAAGCTCGAGCCTTCCTGCAAAATTATGTATCTCAACACGACGCCAAACATCAATTGACGGGTCCGACAGCTTCTTGGCCTCCATCGCCTTATCTTGATTTCCGTCGGAGTCGAAAGGAAGCAGGCTGGAATATTTGTCCCTGTGCGACGTCATCCATTCAGAAAGGCTCTCTGAAGCTGCCCTGCGGCATGCACCCATTCAGAGGGTTGCACTATCCGGTCTAGGTTCATAAACTCTCTGAAACATGAAAGTTCGCAGGCTTGAGAGAGCGAAGGAAGATATAGCCGTTGCACCGGAAGAACTTGTCGCAGGATATCTGAGTAATACTGCTCGGCTTTGGCCCTGTATTCTATCTCTCGTCGGCGCAGCTGTGATAGCCGTCTCTCGCGAGCACTGCTGAGCTTGCTCTCCACTTTAGTCCTGATACGCCTCCAAGCTGCGGGAAACGTCAGCAGGTTCCTCAGTGGGGATAATGCAGGACGCACCCTTCTCCGTGAGTTCCTTGTCGGCATTTGCACCAGGCACGGTGTGCATCCCGACAAAGTCGATATCGGCATGCTCGTATCCCGCAGCCAAAATACGATCTTTAAGACTGCGAGAGTAGGGACGTCAGCACTAGAAAGAGACTACGATCCCTAATATTATTCACGCTTCGCGTCTTTGGGCCCTTCTTTCATGAGAAATGCGAACCTGCGCCACTGCTTCCTTCGCTGCCCAATTTTCAAACGCGGCGCAGCTCTGCATGAAGAGTTATTGTAACACGAAGTAGACGACGACCTGTAGCTCACCTGAACGATGGAGTCAGCCAAGAGGATTCTCTTTTCGCGAAAATATTTTAGTCTCTCATGCGCTCCTGCTTTTCCCGCATCTCTGTCTTCTTCGAGTTCGGTAAACTTCTTGGCCGTATCATATAAATCCGGCTTCCAGTAGTAACGACCGTTAGAAATGCGACCTTGAGTCCATCCTCCATCTACATAGTAGAGCCAGCGGTCAACGTGTGCAGGTTCGAGGACTATGATAAAAATCCATCACACTTTTTGTATATGGGAGAAGATCCATAACAGATTCCTTCAAGCCGGGGCATCGAAGCCGAATATTAGTCGAGTGGACAAGGCTACAAAATGCTCACGATCAGGGTCATCGAAATCTCTACGAAAGGAAACTACGTCACTTTTTCTTCTTACAGTTGATGCACAAGCGACGGCGAAGGGCGAAGTCGACATGGTGAACGTTCTTCGTAGAGCATTGCTGTGACCAAAAATCGGCTTAAAATCGAAACGCGAGAATAAGTGACTGCGTACCCAGCATACGGAAGGCCCAAACAGTAGCAGTGCCCAAGCGGGCTCAGACATATCTTCGGGAGGATCGGGAGCCATAACAGCCCCTGCATTCCTTCGTGCCACTATCCACACCCACATGGACTTGCGCGACATTAATAGCTGTCGCAGAGCCTTGCTCGTACGTGCGAGATTCACGAGATCTATGGGCCCCAATCCTGAGAGAATCTAAGAGATCGGTCATTCAGCAACAGATGGTGACAGAATTGGGTCGGCGCCGACATCATACCAAGAATAGGGCGTCAAGGGACAGCGATAGCATGTTCTGCAGTCGGCCATGGACCCTGCGATTGACTCCAGTCCCCTTGGCCTTCGCAGGAGATTTCGATGATGATGCTCTCTCAGCTTTCGCCAACTTGATGCGTTTTGCCAAGGGGCGTGTTGCTATGTACGCAGTTTGCATCGCATATAACCATCGGTGATGTGAAAATTACCTTCATAATCGTCATCCTCAGGATGTTCGATTTCCTCATGGTCCGACTCGTCTTCAGAAGCGTCAGATTCGGGCTCACCCCACACTGATTCCTGCTCCTCGTCTTCTTTGCTCGAGGATGATGCTGCGATGGACCCGTCCATACAATCGTTGTCATCGTCACTCTCTTGCATGGTTCTCGGCAACATGTCTTCCGATGGCCCACCTTCGCTCATTGCATTGGGGTGGGGAAAGCTCCGAAGTTGACGGCGAGTAATGGCAGGCATCAATAGTTGTGGCGATGGGCTTGAGGGTGTCGGATTAACACACGAGTCAACAAGACGCTTTGAGAAAGCAGAGGGTTTCGAATTCAAAGCGGCGAGGCTTACTGTGCCTTCAAACCCCCGACCCTCGCGTTTTATAGCTACTTGCGCGCGACAGCCTCGAGGCAAGAAGTGTCATACTGAGTCATATTGTTGCAGTTGTTAGCCGAAATCGAACGACCACGAGGGACGAATATGACTCACTGGTCACATGTGATCACATGTTAGCCCGGCCTTTGCCGTGTCAGACGTCCGTTGCTACATAGGGGAATATCCAATCTAGGGTTAAGGTCATGACGTGATGCGCCGTGAGGTGAGGCGCGAGGACGCATGAGCCAATGGCTCCGCCACATGGCTCTGCAGTATAGTGTCTTTGTCTTCATCTACATCCACGATGGTTTCGCAGCATGTTCTCGACCTTTGTACCTCTTCCACAACATTAACCTCAGAGCTTGCCAAAGTTCCAGACCGACCCGTTTCAAGAGTAGCGGAGAAGCTTTTCAAAGATCACGGCGCCCGATTCAAGCAGCTCACAGATGTTTTCCCCGCGGAAAACGAGGAAGACGAACTTGACATCGTAACGAGATGCGGAAGTTTCCCACACAGACCGAGCGATCTCTTCTTACAGGTGCCGTACTGCCTGTCATCTTCTCTAAGGTATCCTGTAACTTCTTCGACAGATTTATCGCGATGTCTTGTATACATTAGAGGCCGACCCACTCGCCGGCCTCGTCTCTCCTTCTCTTCTCGGCAGCTCTGGTGTCATTCCGCTCTCTATCGTCTCTGTCATTCCAGACATAATGAGGCACTATGCCGAACTCATTGTACGAGCAGATGCGGAAATAATCCTTGCGACAAACTACTGGGAAATTTCAGCTTCTTCGAGTGTTTTGGCCGACGCGCTGCTTAAGCTCTCGAAGCGCGTGGAAGCGCGTAACGGTGCAAAGGTGGTCATGAAGCTAATGTATGATCGTGGCAACCTTAGACAAGCAGCGAAGAACCGTATCATCGTCAAGCCTGTTTACTGGAGTAGAATTGGCTTGCCGACAGAGGACGAGATCCCAGGGGTGGCGCTCGAGGTTATCAATTACCACCGTCCTCTTGTTGGGACATTTCACGCGAAATATCTAATCGTGGATCGCCGCGTAGCATGTCTTAATAGCAACAATGTCCAAGATCGCCCGAATGTCGAGATGATGGTTCAACTAGAAGGCCCCGTTGTCGACAGCATCTACGATATGGCATTAATATCATGGTCGAATGCCATGAAGCCGCCACTACCCCTCCTTGCCAAAGTGCCAATATACCCCGTAGTTTACAAGTTTCAACAAGATAATGAAGACCTGAGATGTGCGCTCCTCGCTTCTGAATTGCAACTACTCGGTTTCTGAGATCGTACGTAGACATTGACGCAGATGCAATGTCTAAAGCAACACTTCTCTACCTGAAGGAAAGGCCTGTCAACAACGAATCCCAGGGTGGCCAATCCAATCCACGGTGTCATAACAGCGCCGGAGCTATGGCGAAAGAGCAGAAGCGACCAGACACAACCGACGCTCGGTATCGGAGCAACTCTGATATGCCCATGCCGTCGTCGAGGGATTCCGCAAAGCCGAACGTCAACAGTAGCAGTCGAGGCCAGTCATTAAATGGATCCACTGAAGCACATGGGCTTGGTATACATACCCCTTCCCATTCTCCTCCACCAGAGCATCCAGTGCATGACGAGGGCAGTATGGCAGTCGTTACTTCCTCGAATGAGCATAATGTAGAGATTACTGGAAATAAGGTAACGGTGCTGCGAGAGCCACAACATTTTCGAAGACAAAAAGAACTAACTCCCAGGTCAAATCGCAGGATGATGATGGAGATATTCGGAGCGACTTTCGCCCACATCTATTACATGATCCGCACCAGCCCGTCCCGATCGCAATAGTCAATAGATGCCCTACAGGAAGTAAGCCTTTTCTGTTTGTACCATTGTGCAAAGACCCATAGTTGTTTCGGAGTGTAGGGCCTGGGCATTACCGCGTCGGCCAACACCCACAAAACGTTGCTTGGCTTAGCGCCATGAGTTACGCGAAAAGGAGTGTCTTCATGTTTGTTCTACCCCTTCTTTAACCATGGAGAGCATAAGCTGAGTCTGCTTATGCATATAGTCAAACTCCAACATTCAATGCTTCGCCCATCGTTGCCGCTACTCTGAATGCATGCAGACGCGGGGTTCAGGTGACGCTATATCTCGACCTCGGATTCAACGACCAGGGCGAGATGATACCCTTCCAGGGTGGCACGAATGAGGAAGTAGTACACAGGATGTACACAGCGCTCAATTCCGAAGGAAACGGCGCGGAGAAGCATCTGGAGGTTTTCTGGTACACCAGCACGGACATGACTAGACCGCTGGATGCGGCCATTAGGAAACGAAATTGCCACGGTGCGTCTCACCCACTCGCATAGCCAAGGGAAAAGGTTGATGATGTTGTGGACCTTTTCTGCAGTCAAGTTCATGTCTGTGGACGATCAGATAGCCATTCTCGGCAGCGGAAACCATGGTATGTGACCTGATTTTTTCCTTACCTTTCCCCTCTTCACGTCGTCTCCTTTCCGAACGAAGAGATATTTATTGAGTTATTCCTGCCAATACAGATACACAATCCTGGTTTCACTCGCAGGAGGTTAACGTCATGGTAGATTCGCCCGAGCTCGTCGGTTCGTGGTTACGCGGCATCAACGCGAATCAGAATACGTTTTTGCACGGGCGCGTTAGCGACAAAGATGGTATTTGGCGCAGCGAAGATGGCGAGGTGATTCAGGCGAGTGGGGTGGCGGCGACCGGCCTTGTCAAGAGGATGCAGGGTCTGTGGAAGGTAGTAGGGAGGGTTCGTGGGACAGGGGGATTTTAAATAGGTGCTTAATACATAGAACCATGTAGGATGCTTGGGGTGGCGAGGATAACATGTATGGCACTGGCGTCCGCGTATGGTGATGGGCAATTGTTGGACGTCGCTGGCCATGCGCTGGCCAATTGTTGTTGAATCAGAGAACCCTCTGAACGCCACGTGACCTGCTAAGTTACGCTCACTCATCTTGCCTCCTTCCTTTTTCCTTTGTTCTGTGGTTTACTTCTGATTACTTGTAGGGTGGTTTAAATCGGAATCTGATGCCGTTGGGGCGGACGGATGCCCTTGTCCTAAGACATTGCCGAAATGACGAGGCACGCTCGCACTCAAGAAGGCCTTGGATATGTCATGGCTCTGGTATACACCCGTCTCAGTGCCGTTATCCGTACCAATACCTGTACATGTACATGCGCTCGGGAACGTGAGTACGGGTTGCATGACGGTCGACAGGGATTTTATTCGCAACAGCAGTTACGGCACCAGTCAAGGGTGTTCCAAGGTCTTGATGAGAGGATATGTGTTCTCGCTCGAGGGATTGCAACTATAAATTATGAACAGGAAATGTAAAAAGAAATCTACTCTGATGCACCCGCTCTTTGCGGTGTGAAGGTTGCCCTTGGGCCTTGGCGGACATCAGACCACATTGCGGTCTATCAAAGGTCATGTGAGGTCGAGATACCCATTTGTAAATGATGAATAGTGCGGTGCAGTGGCAGCTAAAGCGGATACCGTAAGAAGAGAGTTGTCGTCCTGAGACTGAAAGTTGAAATACGGATGGAGGGGGACGCAAAAACGAGGAGATGCTCTGAGTCACTCCGAGTCGTCCCGTGTCAGAGCGCCCGCCTCACGTGCCAAGCTCAACTGCCTTTTTTTCCATTGTTCACCTGCCCTGAAACCGAGTTGGTGAGGAAGGACAAGACGATACTAAGGATGTTGAACATTAAGCGTGGAGAAGCTGCCAGGACCTGTTCCAGTTGGAACGAGGGAAGATGTGGGGATAGAGGATGAGTTTGCTTACTGTTACTTGATATAACTTACCTACTATGGCCAAGCTGCGAATCCATGTATTAGGTTGCAGGACGCTAGTATAATGTTATCGCTTCATGTAGACAACTCGTATCGTCAAGTCAGATATATGCCACCAAAGACTTTTGGTTTGACTTGAACGACAGGGCGAATCCTTCCACTGCCACCTGACAAAACCCGACATCAAGATAGGGCACATTGGCCAAGTACTAAGCGTGATCCAGATGTTCAGTTACACATCACACCGTGCGTATTCCGGATCGTCTGTTCCGCAATGGGGGTCGAGGCCCTTACCGAGCTCTGATGAGCAAGTTATGTCGCTGCGCTGCTCAGGTTGAGGTCGTTGAACTGTTGTAAAAGCATGAACAAGAAATCGATGGGAGGACTTCTGGTCGTACGGGCAACATGGGGGCCCAGGCATTCATTCAATTTCATTGGGCGCTGCCTCGTCGACGTCGTCGTCGTCGCAGCCTCGAGGCTCGTGCGCTGTATTAGGGCGCAAGCAAGGGCGCCTACTTATCGATACCCTCTTCTCCACGATCCACCATGTCAACTGCCCCAACTACCCCCTCCACATCCACCTCCCAGTCCAACTTTGCGTCCATTTTCAACGCCGCATTGGAATCTTACAAGCGTAAAACCAAGAAGGACCTAGCATCGCATCCGCTCCTTCCCAACCTTCAACCCTGCGAATCCCCCGAGGCTGTCCTCGCAGTTCTTCGAGAACAAGTTCCCGGCGCATCCAACCAATCCCAGAATGACGATGACGGACTCACGAGATGGGTTGCCCCTACTGTGAATGTCTTGTATTCATTTTCCGGGACTATTGGCCAGGGCGTTGGGCTGGTGAATTTCAAGATTTTTTCGGGGGGAATTCTTTGCCCTAATATTTTTTATTTACAGGCTTTTCCACCTGCAAGTGTAATATTCGCAGGGATCGGGGTCCTCCTTTCGGTCAGTGTCCTACCATCTCTCCCTTTTGCGAGCTATTTTAACACCTACATCAGCAA